>JAUJYS010004528.1:0-11877 GCA_033995665.1 Melogona broelemanni | reverse complement strand
ATCCCATCGCAACCATGACAATTATTATCTAATTTTAAATTAAATTTTCTGTAGGTAAAAAATACGTGGGTAAGTTAGTGCGAGAGTTGGAAGGAGTGAGTCGTTGTCAGGGTTTGAAAAGCGGTCAAATAACATCATCAATAATCTGTATAGGCTTTCGATTTCGCGGCTATTTTGAGTTTTTATAACTTCGAACTAAACAAAATAGCAATTTTTTATTATTTCTCCATTGACACTTATCTTCTGTTGCATTTTTTTTCTGGCAGTTTGTAAGCATTTTTTCTTCGTTTTCATTATCGGTCCAAAGTTTGACATTTTTACATGTAACTACACTTTTGAAATTTTCAAGGACTGAGGCAGGGAATATGGTGACTATTTGTCATCCAACTAGTTCAAAATTTTCGTTAAATAATTAAATGACTGCCGCACCGAACTCAATTTTTGTTTATTTATTTTTAAATCGAAGGAACGAGGAACGCCCTCGTTCCTTTGGAACAGGAACGAGGAACGTCCTTGATCAGTTCGTTACGGAGGAACGTCCTCCTTTTTTATTTACGGAGTAACGAGGAACGGGAACGTGTTCCATTTTTCAAAAGGAACGTACCCAACACTGTGTTTACCTTGCTTGGCACGAAGAATGCATTCGGGTGTGGTTGTTCACGCCGACAGCTTCACCAAAGCCATCATGGCGCCACACATGGCCAGCAGCAGGGTGGTTTGGGATACGGTGGCGGCCCCTGGCGCCGAGTTCTGTAATGAAAGGAGAGAAATAAAGACATTTAATTACGTGCATGTACATGGTACATAATCAATAAATACTACGACGGGAGTATTGCATAAACATAATCAGCGGAACTGTATTATTCTGCATTATTTTTCGTAGAGCCTGCTAAATCAGAACTAAATTTGGTTGCGTAGCGCGATTTTTTTTCCTAATTTGGAAAAAAATTGCATATACGGCGCTCACATGGTTGCCATCTTACCCACCGTCATCATCAATACAAAACACGCCTACACACCGTCATCATCCGCGAGAATTTGAAGCACACGTAAAATAAAATTTCGATCTTAATATACTGGTACATTAATATCTACATTTTTTAACTGGATAGTAAGATCGCAATTTTATTTTTTGTGTGCTTCAAATTTTCGGGGATGATGACAGTGGGTAAGTGTGTTTGAGCCGAACAGTTCGCAAAATTAATTAAATCCATTTTTCGTTAACCTTTCACTCGATTTCGCTTGTTTCTCAGTTCGAGAAAAAAAATGACTTACACTACTCCACCTTTTAACCGCTTCATACATGTATACGATAGTAATTTGATTATTTTTTGTCAAAATATTAATTCTTACATTTACAAATATACCCGGAATCATGACCCTTTAAAAAAATCATCACGGGCCGTCACTGCCCATTGAGCATGACATATGGCCCACACACATGAAATTGAACTCGGGGTAAATAATAAATGACATAGTGTACCAAGTACACCAGGTTTATCCATGGTTGGAGCACGCGTGGCATCTGATACAGCGATCGCAGTTTACAATACCTCATTTGTTCATTACATAATCAGAGTCTGGTAACAATGAAATCATTTGCGTGGTTTAGTTAATAAATCAGTTTGTGTTGGGGAAAATATTTCCAAACCTAATTTCTGGGCACCTTTATTTGTCTGCATGCTGGATACCATGCATTGTTTCGTTTTTTATCGGATTGGCGAATCTAGAGTTGGTCATCTAATCGCTGCCCTTTTCACCAAAGGGAGCTACTTGCAATTCAGAACTTTAGCAAAGCGATCCCTATTTTAAAAATAAATGAACGCTTCGTGCTAGGCTTATTGTACTGTAACTCTCATACTTTTTACTCATGGCTCAAAGCGTTAAACGAGCGATGGTAAACTTTCCGGCATAGCACCTAAGTGAGCAGTGTTTGCTTGTTAACAGGGGAATTTTATGTGTGCCATAGGAGCTAGTTTCTTTTTTAACCGTTCGGAACTTACCAACCTGCATGCATATTCCTATAGAAGCCCACACAGGGGGTGGCCTGATAATTTGGCCTTATCGTGTACCTGACAACGTACAGGCACGGATTCCACAGCTTTACTTTCATTGCGAGGAATGGCGTGTGTACGAATTTGTCTCGCCTGAAAAATTGCGGAGGTCTCGATCTGGGATTTGCACCCGCGATCACGGGTATACATGGGGTGACAATAAATTTCGATGAATGAGTCATGTACTCATTCGCCGAACTTTATTGCCACACCTTGTACATATCCCGCCGTCGCCTCCAGACTCGTTTCGGCCAACAACAATTGGACCACATAACGGTCGTCGGTGACGGGGAAACACCTACAACTAAAATGGCGCAACACTTTCTCTTACATGCGTGTGGTTAGCGCGGTGACGAGGCCGCGTGATCGATTTGTCCCAGTTGACTCGATGGTTCTCGCGCGCCGGTGTGACAATGGTGGGGGATGGGATTCGATACAGCTTTTGCAATTATGCCGGCCCGTATGTGTATGTGTGTGAGAGAGAAAAAGAGCGCGGCTGGGTCGAATCAGACCAACTGTGGCAGGTCTCCAACAGCGGAACTGAGCTCACGGGGGTCTATATTTATCCTTCGGCCGAAGGCCATTCGATATTGAGCCGCGTTCCAACCCATATTGTTACGACCGGGGTTTGGTCGGTAAAATAATAAATCGTTAGGTTGCGGAAATGTACAACTAAATTAACCAATTTTTTTTTTTTATCTCGGGGTACTGTTGAAAACGTGCACATCAGACATAACCAATTTTCACTACAGTGATTGAAAATTTCAAAAAAGTAGAAACGCTCACTCCTAATTTCAATTGCAATGTGTACCCGCAAACAGGCAGCCGCGGGGGATCTGGATAAACAAGTCAAGGACGAAGATGTCCTATTTTTACCACCGCTGCTATATTCCTTGTTTATTTACAAACCGCCAGGGGTGATAATTAGCCAAGCGTTTTTTTGTGGGGAAATTGCCCTCACTGAGTAAATATTACTGCAGGATATTCTGTATCATTCGTGTTGCTTAGGCAATATGTGAAGGGCACATTTTCCGCTCAGTAGACTTCTTATAAAGGTAGGAATCTTTACCGTATACGATACTCCTTCCATTCCGAAGATTGGCGCGCGTAAGAATATTTCTCGCCTGAGAAAAGTTTGAGGTCTCGGTCGGGAAGTGAACCCCGCAATCACCGGGCATAGTAGACGAACACGCAAACCACTATACCACATGACACCTCTTTTAACATTAGTGTCCATATTGAATACTGCAAGAACCCTTTTTTATTTTCCATTCATTCAGATAGATTTGTAGATCACCAGATAGTAGCAAATAAGCCATAATTTCCCATGACCCACTCCAAAATGGAACACAAAAATGCTAGTCTCCTGAGGCTGATCGAGAAAACAAGCAATTATTTGTTTTCGTATGCGCGTTTCCCGCGATTGCACGCATACGTGAATCAGGGGGGGCGTTCCATCAAGTAACAAACGGCGAGTATTGATTTTTTAATCAATATATCCGGGCATTTTTTAAACCGGGCGCATTTTATTTATTTAATTAAGGGACTGCACGTGACACCATTGGGCACATTCGGCCATACGAAATTCATACTTTCGTTGGCAGTGTTGGGTTTATTCAATTTAAAAAACCACCCGTGCCAGTTTCCGTTCCGCCTCAGAAAAAAGGAACCCCGTTCTCGTTCCAGTTGCTGCATAAACTGAGGTGAACATAACCGTTCCTAATTCCTTTTGAAAAGGAACTTCTTCGTTCCTTTGATTGAAAAATAAAAATTCGAAAAAATCACCTACTGAACCGATATCAAAAATTCCAATTATTCCAACTAGCAAAAAGGATTTTTTTTAATCTCAAGAGCTTTGAATACGATCGTAATCTTATTTTTTAAATATTTGAATTATAGAAGGTGTAATATATAATATTTAAATATTAATTATTTAAATGCTCTGCAAAAGACAAAAGGAACGACCTTCCCAGATACTGACAAATAGAAACGAAATCCAAACGTCCCGTTCCTAGGAAAAGGAACCTAGGCGTTCCAAAATTCCTCAGAAATGAAATACGTTCCTAGGAACGGATCTGTTCCGTTCCGTCCCTACCTAGCACTGGTTCATAACAACTTACCTAACACAGTCTAGGCCTGAACGCGAGGGTCTCGGGATGTTCGATGGATTGGATGGGAGGGTGGGGTGGGGGTGCCCCTCCGGCACTATATAGCACGTTGCAGTTTGTTTTTGTGCGCGTGTGTGTACACAAGCGCGGATGGTCATGCGTCATTGCGTGCAAACAAAACGCTATGGCGACTAAGAGTAGCGGGAATTAATTGCTCATTTTATGGGACGACCAAATTAAAAGAGAGAAGAGACAGCGAGAAAGAGAGAGAGAGCGACAGAAAAAAAGGGCCAGACTGTCGACACCTTCGGCGGCGTTTCCAAGTCCCTGGCCACCTAAATTGTTAGCGCTTATCACGAGAACATGACGAACTATTCCCCCCTACCCTGTATGATCGATCGATTGACTAATAATCGATACGACTATCGTCCATCGTTTACGACTAGGAACGATAGACTAATTATCGAATTGGAAAAGCCCCTCCCCCCAAAAAATGACAAAAAAATCTCGGTTTCAAGATAGTCGCAAAAATTGAGCTTGATATGAAGACGCCATTTTCGATAGCACATATTTTTTTAATATGTGTTTTTAGGACTGGCCTAAGTAATCAGAGTTTCTCATGCTTAAGCTTCTTCCCAAAATTGAGGGGTCGATCCACCAAGGGATCAATTTTTCATGTGAAACGAATGTCAAGTCGACTAGCATTTTGTGTCGGCGACGAACGCCGACGAGTTAGTGAAAGAAGGCTGGCATTGTAACTGACGCTTAATAACGTCGGGGGTCTATTCTGACGCGCCAGCCGCGTCAATTCGCTTCGGCGCGCTCGTTTACGTGTTACGAGCTTGCAATCCGCCAGCTACAAGACAGTTTTACCAGACGGGCAATCTTGGGGATGAGTCTCGGTTTCAACCCTGGACTTTCGCTTTCTTTTTATACGCTCGAGCAACTTAAAAAAAGCGGTAATCGCATCCCTTCCTTAAATTGTTGAGATTCCCCTCATCACCGAAACCACTGTCACCTTCAAGAGCTTATCTAATTAGTTTTGTGTCCAACCTTAATGATGTTTTTTAATGTCAAAATGACAGACATTTCATTCGATTTTTTTTAGAATTTTATGGCATATCGACCATAGCTAAATTTTCACCAGTACCCAGGAGCGAATAAACGAGTCGAGCCCGGGCCGGGAATCGAACCCGGGGCCGCCGCACCACAGTCAGTTTGCAATATCAACTGGACCACGATGCATCTTACCGTTTTCAATCGTACCAAATCAATTCAATTCAGTCGTACCAAATCAAACTAGGACTATCCTGTTAACAAATAACGATAATCAGTTGTTTAAATTGTTTTATACTGAGTCGTTGATTATTATCGAGTTGTGCACTAGGTGAGATAAACGCTTTTGAAAACATGGAGTTAAATCGCCAGAATGCTCCGAGCGGCGATCACATTAATCCAAATCGAAATCTAAAAAGTTAACATTTTTATATGTTTCTGAGTTTGTTGGAGTATAATATTTTAAAACCAAAATTAGAACATTCTGCGGTGCCCACCGCTGTGCTTAGGTGCATATTGCACATATTGCTCATTTTAGGATTCAAAGAACGGTTTTTTTTTTGTTTACGGTATGTCTGCTTGACATCGTTTACAACACGACGAGTAAATCGTTGCTGATTTATAAAACGTGGCGAAACATTTGCATCTCGGCATCTTGCATCATGAGCTCTGCAGTTCGAATCTAGTTCAAATTGGCGATCGTTGTGCAATTTGCAACATTTTTCAAAAATTATTATTTAAAATCACTATAGTATGCACCTTCGTTGTGCACTAGGAGATTCTTTACTTATAAGAGATTCTTTACCCCTCGTGTTGGAGTGATTAGTGTGGTTAGTAACAAATTATGGCAAACAAAAATAAACCACCTCCCACCCCCCAAATTAGATATCGAAGACAATGAAAAGTGAGAAAATATTTAAAGGGACGGGAGGTTGGGTGAAACGGTAATAATGAAAGTCCGAGAATACTTTACAAGAGTACCCTGACCTTTAAACTCCCCCAAATGTGTACTCGACAACGTACTTGCACGGGCCCCACGACGTATCATACGTTGCGACCGTACCTCCGGTACCGCCCCTTTATTTTTAAATCATTTTTGGTGTCATTATGATGAAGACATTCAAAATAAATTAGGATGATTTTTTTCGGTAGGGACTAAGGTCTCAGGAGTATTTATTACTGCCTCGACCGAGGAGTGATGTGCAGGATAGGGACACCCAGGCACATCGTAACCTTCTTCCGTTTTCTCCGTCAAAGTCCGTATCCTGTTTACGCTGCGAGTATATATTAACATTCATAAACGGGCGAAACAGTGGGCGCTGTTATGCGCAGCATGTATAAAAATGGTAAAATACGTTGGAAAATGTCATAAAAGATAAATTGCCAGGCAAAAAATGTAATCTGCATATCTACTACTACGAGCTTATACTTGTATCTACTCGAATAGGTCGGAAATGAACACAATGTACCCTCTTGTCAAAATTGGCATTTTTGGAGAGGCGGCAAAATTATCCGCCTGCACAGGGGTTGAAGCCAGAATGACGTATTCTTGTAAAATTTGTTGTCAGAGTGTCGAATTCACGTAAAATTTGTTAATTGATAATAGAGGTAAATTTAAGATTAAAGTTAATAGATAATTAAAGTCTCGCTAATGGTTTGCGAAATTGATTCTATGATTTCCTTGGACAGCCATTTTTGGTCAAGTCAGAACTCGGGATTGTACCGTTATCCAAAAGATACGGGGATGAGAGTAGGGGGTGCCTTGTTCTATTTTTGCCCAGAGTGCAACTTTATCCCAAAATGGCCCCCGGCTATTTGGTTATTACATGTATACTGCGGACACGCACGGAGCAACTAAATTAACCATTCCATCGTCAACATTTGTGTTCCTAGCACACCAGTTTCATTGTCATTGCTTTCCGGTTCTAACGAATTTGAACTTTGTATGAGTCATATCGTCATCTTTTTTATTTAACCTTCTCCATTTCATCCCGCATCCCAAATGTCATACGGGAATGTCAAATGTCGCACGGCAGTGTCTACACTGCGAAAAACAAACTCTCAAATTTAGGAGATATATTTGTTAGCTCATCTTTATGCGAATGAAAAACCGAGGCGAAGTAAATCTCGGTTTGTGCGACTCTCAAATAACAAAAATATATATTCAATATATCGAACTTGCTACCTGCAGCGCAACTAATGGTTGTGTGCTAGATTTTACGCTGACGCCTCTGGTGAGCACCTGACGAAACCAACTATATCGGTTGGCTCCTCCTCCTCCTCCGAATGTAACGACGGCAGCGAGATCGAGCGAGCGCCAACTAGTGCTAAAGCGCAGTGCCTTTTGCTCACGATTTTTATAATCCACAGGAATATCGACGAAGCGAGCCGCCGATCTCAGGTAGAAAGTCTATGTGGCTCAAATTGATGCATGCGTGTTGCAAATTGCACGCACAAAGATCAATTTACCGTCTCTCGTTTTTGCGCCCAATTTGATGATTAACCCGCAAATGCGGCTCTATATGCACGTCAAGGTGGTTACTTTTTTGCCCAACTCGGTTTCATCGTCGGTCCACGGTTTTGTTTAGGGCTAAGGGGGTAGTAACTAAACTAATAGCGTGGTCAACGTCGCCCAATGGCGATGGCTCGTGTTATTGAAAACCGAATGGAACATCCCTTCTCAGGGAAGTCATCACGTAAACAGGATGATCCGTCGATATTGAACCTTGTAGCAAAGATTTACAGTTTCGTGGGTAAGGCAGCTAGGAAAACTAAATTCCAGATTAGCGTTTAATTTGCTGTGAAAATTAAACTTTTAACTGAAAATTGATATTTGGCTGTGAAAATTGAAATTTTAAATATCTTCCATGATATTATCCAATTTATTTAGCAATATTACCAATTTCCATTGAAGAAAAATATAAATGAAGGTGGCCTAAAACCTAAATAAATAGATGGGTAGTTTTTAATGGTCATGGAATAATTTATCTGTATCAATATTTGTAGTTTTTACCCCTCTCCCAGTTTTCCCGGCATTGCACCCGGCCATTGTGTGATTGCTAATTTCGGGCGTACTGGATGGTTATATGGAGTATGGAGGTTTTGACGTTCGATTTGGCCGAGTGGTGAGTGTGCTCACTCGCAGACCAGCGGATCCTAGTTCGATTCCCGGTGTAGTCGACTGATCGTTGGATTGGCTCTGCATTCTACCAAGAAAACTCAGGGGGCTCCTGCTACCTGAAGTCACCAGGTGTCGGGGGATCGAGAAAGTCAAGTTTAGTTTAGTTTATTGACAAAAATTAAATGCAAAAAATACTCCAATCCTGTCATCACCCCAGGTGGGAGAATTCAGCCACCCCTTAGCAGCACTAAAGTACAAGCTATGAGGGGTGGCAAAATTAATTAATTCAATTACAGGTGATGTAATTGGTATGGCTCGGTGACACGAAGATTTTCGCAAGTTCCTATTATGTCCTTATTTTGTAAGCGTAATTTATTTGCTCAGCAGTACGACTAATCTCGGGCAATGAACGGATAACGACGTAGCTTGCCTGACAATTTTTGACGGTGCCTATTATAGTTTCGAAATGTGCTGCCAAATATTTAGCTGGTTGTGAAAACACCTATGTCGGCATTATTACATAAGATAGATTACAGCAGTTTTCCCCAAACTTTGTGATTCGCGGTGTTTAAGAACCTATTTCAATGACGGATACCCTTACGCCTTCAAATGTCTTACACGTTAATAACGTTTAAGAATAGTGTTAGGAGAAATCAGGAGAAGAGGGGGGGGGGGGGCGAAAGGAAGCAACCGCGGGCGGAACTCTAAAGGCTATTTCGAGCTCAGTTTGGGAACCGCTGAATTACTAAAATTGACGTTGCAAAATCGACACGATCGAGTGACTAGAACTGGCTACTTTCATATTCCATTTGCGACGGCTAATTAGAATTAATTACGACAAATCCGGCCCATAATGAATAATAATGTCCATTTGTTCTTAACATTAAAAGTATGACGCCACCAGGTCGATATAATCGTAAGAGTTGATTGACACAAATGGGTCATTTCAATTTTTCCGAATTTCGGCTGGTCGTTTTGAATTCGTTGCTTCAGATCTGGCCATTAATAAGAATATGGACCATTGTGCATTCAAGCAGTGTTGGGTAGGAACGGAACGGAATGGAAAAAAATATACGTTTCTAGGAACTGGTTCCATTTTTGAGGAACTTATTAACGACTAGTTTACTTTTCCTATGAAGGAATCTTATTAACAGTTTGGTCCTATTTTGAAAAACTGGAATGGAGGTTCCTTTTCTGTGTACAGTGTTCATTCTGCCATAACTTTCAAATTTCCAAAGTGTGTCGACAGCAGAACAATTTTACAGCGTCAAAGCAGAAATTGTTAAAGATTTTGATATGCGGAGATGTCCGCAAATCGAAAAAATCGAAATATGCCCTGTCCTGAAAATGTTTTTTTAAAAATAGGAAAGGAATAAGAACGAAAAAGTTCCAGGCTCCTTTAAAATAGGCACTAGGAACGGCCAGGTTCATCCTGGAACGGGAGCTGGATTCCTTTTTTAATGGGAGGAACGGGAACTGGGAACTGGAACGACTTCCTTTTCAAAAAGGAGCAAACCCCACATTGATTTCAAGCAATGCGAAGACAGGAGCCCCGTGTGTTATTAATATCGGCTAGGTTTATTCGATTTGTATTTTACCTGCGCGGGCAGTGAGCACAATTGTTATTCGCGGGCAGCTGTCTGCATTCGCATCGCGCATTAGCCGCTCGATGTTTTCCCATACCTGGGATTTTAGCCGGTAAAAAAATGCTGTGACAGTTTTCTAGACGGGCAGGCCTAATCCGCCAGGCAAATTGCCAACGCTATTCATTTTATTGTTAGCAATCTGTCCCGTTGTGGACTTTGGGCTATATCATACGTACGCATGCCGCGCGGTTTGGTATGCATTTTTTAGGCAGCACGCTTTAAGTGGCAAATTCATGATGCGCATGTCGGCTGCATTTCGGAGAGTCGTTTATTCTTGATACGAATTATTCATTTTTTTTTTTTGGATTGGTTGGTACCTCAAGCAACACATTTTCTCAACAAATTTTCCCTTCAAGTTACTTATTGTTCCATCAAGTTACTTATTGCTCCATCAAGTTACTTATTTTTCCTTCAAGTTACATATTAGTTACTTACTTTCCCTTCAAGTGACGATTTTCCCTTACTTTCTCTGACCAAAATTAATTTTCCTGATTGTCCAGGTCAGTATGAACCCTGCAATATCAATTACGATTAACTAGTACATCTTGCAAATATTATTTTTGCTCCAACAATTTCATAAATCATAAGGTTGTTTATTTTCCTTAAACAGTTGATAGACATGGCTAATTTATCTAATTGTTTTATTGTACATAAAATGGTCAATTATTGGTAATTGTACTACATACTATAGCCTCCTGAGATCGTTTGTTCTCATTACGAGGACTCCTTCGGAGAAAAAAGCCCGAGCAAATTATAATTTCGAAGAACTACGCGTTTGTTTGCTTTGAAACTAATCAAAACATTCCCTGTTTGGCCGCTTGATCTCTGCAGGAAATTATTTTCAAGGTTGGATTATGCTCGTGATAAGCGAATTTATTGACGCGGTAGCTCCGTTTAATTTATATAACTAGTTTATTTTCAAATTTTGGGAGTACGCGACGAAAAAATCGATAAGTGGGTGCGCACGCTCTGTATAAGCATCAGTCGATGACACTTCACCTACTTAAGCGAATAACAGGCAAATAACTGGGTTTTTTTTCTGTATCCGTGAGCGTGACGTGGAAGGACATACCGTATAGTTCTAGGGCCAAAGCATTTATTTATAGACTGAGAGCATGCCGTGCGTGGCTTATGAATCTATTAAATACCCTTTCTCCTCGCTCGCAACCCCCCCCCTCAATCCCCTATCTCCACCCAACTCTTCGGCCATTCAGCAACATCCCCCTTCCAAGTTCAGCCTATCCCAGCGACATTCAAAATTCAATGGAACGGCCTCCTCAGACCCCAGGTTCATGCAGTCGACCGTTTTTGCTAGAAATTTTATGGGGCATCTCCGTGATAGTAATTTTGTGACCATGTTTCGGCAATATTGTTTGCAATCACGGGCATATTACTTGTTTAACTAACCACTACGCGCCGCAGCACTGTGTTCAATTCTGCGTCACAATTGCAGGATTTTTATGTAAACATGCGGATGTTTCTAACACAGATCGGGCTCGTAATCATGTATCCGAAAAAGCCCGGATTTCGGAGAACGATTACGCGGGGAAACAGAGTCTGTGTGCCGATGCCGGGGATTGGACGCTTTGGTATCTATTTTACAGCTAACCTCAGACCACATCGAATCAAGCAAACAAAATGTTTGGTAAAATGCTACAGAAATGCAGATTGGGGTGGGTTTAAAGGGTTTCTCAATGAAAATGTTATACAATTTGAAAGTAATAGAGATATACTCGAGTAGATAAAACGTGGAAACAGTTTGTTGAGCTCTATGATAACGGCGTTAACATGTTTGTTCCAAGTAAGTTTGTACCAAGTAGTTCAGATCCTCCGTGGTTCACAAAAGGAGTAAAATGTGCAATAAAAAATCAAAAAAAGCTCCATAATAAATT
>JAUJYS010004527.1:0-11878 GCA_033995665.1 Melogona broelemanni | reverse complement strand
TGGGGCGGACTTACCCGTTGACCTTGGGAAAAAATTTGAAAAGCGATCGCAGCGCCACCTGGTGAGAGTCGGGCCCCTAACACCCCCTATACGCTTGGTGTTACTACTTACATTAGTTCGTATTTTTTCCAAACCCTAGAAATTGATACTATTACAATTGTTCGTTTTACATTTTTCACATCCTGCCTCATAAAAAAGTTTGAACAAAAATTCCAAATAATACTTTTTTCGGTTCATTTTTTTGGCCGACTCAAGCCGCGTCAAGAGAGATAAATTTTGACAAGTTGATGGAAAATTAAGATATTAGTCGATTTTCTCAAATATTCCGAGCAATTTCAAGATTCTTAAAGAATTCAATCAATTTTGGTGGGGAATCGCGTATGAAATCGCATTGCCCGCTAATGACTCGATCCAATCCATAAAGTTGATCGACTAACGACATCACCAAAATACGTCAGAACCCCCATTACGTCGTGTAATTTCGCAAAATAAGACGGACCGGATCAATTACTCCGCCTCCAGCTCATAACTTCCGAGCCGCCATCTATAGGACATACCAGTAGCGCTAATAGCGCGAATTTTTGCTTCCAACACAAAATTACCTACTCGTACACACGTATGATTTTTGGATCGTCGTAAACTTCTACTTTTGAGGCGTTGTTGAGCGCGCAGTGGCATTGCGACGAATAGCTCACTCTGCCAACGACATCGTGACACTACGGTATGAATGCGTTCTCGATTAGTGTACAGGCGTCCCCCGTCAAACCTCATTAAAACTCCGGGCCATCTCATATATGGTAAAAAACGAGAAAATAGTTTTTCGTCGGCGCCCAGCCCCCGTTCGCGGCGAGAGTCTTGGTGGCCATTGGCGGCTCAAAGCGGCCCGCCCGCCATATGTAGCCCGGCCCCCGTATACATAGTTTCGCGCGAACTCGAGCCCGAGCCCCGGCTATACGAACCCTTTAGGCACACACGTTCGCGTGTGGCATGCTGGGTATTCGTCGGTGATAGGCTGATTCGGCAGTTGGATTGCTGCCCATTCTGCCCCCGCCTCCTTGATAGGCGAACGTGTACGTGGGGAACACGTACGTTAGGAGGGCGCACTTTTAAAACACCTGATATGCAAGTTTGTATTCGACAAATGCTGCTGCTGCTGCCCCGTGGTGCAGCAAACGGTAAAAACGAGAAATTGCTTACACGCCAGTTTTTATTGCACTTACAAATATTCAACCCAGGAAATTTGTATACGGCATATATATTTTTCGTCATTAAAAATGTTTTGCAGTGAGCATAAATGTGTGAAGAATTTTACAGTTACGTCGTGCGAACCAACATTTGTACGGTACAAGCTCTTAGTGGTGAATAATATATCAGATATTTGCCTAATTACGAAAACTACTCGACTAGAGTGTGCCAGTAAAACACTTTTTTTTCTTAGCGGAGCTCCTAGCGTTATCACATTTTGATGATCGATATCTAATATTTTTGGGATGTAGGACTCGATGATATCGACAGAGCGCTCGGTTCAGCTCATTAGCAATAAAATTAAAAATTATAACAGTTCAGTACATCATTTTTTATGGTTAATTTGATGCAATATCGATAACAATGATTATCAGATTACGCAATGATTAAATGATTTTTCGGCGATCATTCGCGATCATTCGGTTCAGAACATTGCAATAAAACTGAAAAATAAGAACAGTTAAGTCTGCCATTTTTTTTTTTTTTTTTTTAATTAACATTCGATAAAAACGATTATTAACGCGAGATACTCACGCGAAAACAGTCGTTAAAGTTTTGCCAATTAAAACTTTTGTAGCGATTACTAAAGGGGTGAAAACTGTTCAGCGAAAGGGGGGAAAAAAAAAAAAACGAAAAAAAAACCACCCCATATTTTCCAAGTTTTATAGAGAGCGCTAGGGATCGCTTTTTTGCCGTGCACGAGTCCGCACGCGCTTGCGGTTTCAGCGAAAGATCGTGTCGCTGATAAACGCCCCCCGTCTTTCGCTCGCTCACTCTCTCGGTAATATATATATATCTACGCCTGCGTGCTTTCGGGTGATGAGGTTTGCAATCGCGTTGCCAAAGTTTGAGCCCACGCGACCGAGGTGGCTCCTTGCCATGCATTACTGTAGGACGTCTGTATGCACCTATATGCATGTATAGTCGTCTATATGCACGCACTCGCAGAATGCACGCATATGCATGTGTGCATTAGCCTGTTGGCGAGATACTTGGGGGAAATATCCCGATTTGGCTGTCATCGAGAAATGTTCGGGCCTTTTACAAGATTCGATATTAAATGATGCAGCCAAGCGAGCATGGCGTGTCTCTGAAATTGTAATTGCCGTCAGGTAATTGGGTCCGTGATATACGTGAAATGGGTCTATCTCTCGTTCGGTTTAAACCATTTTTTAATGTCGTGTTGGCCAACTGTTGATCGGCATTGGCTACATGATAGTGGAACATACTTTTAATTTCGTATCCTATACTTTGATTGGTGTCAATTCGGCCATTGAAAATGTAGTTGTATTGGCAGGTGATCAATGTCAGTGTTGCGCTATCTTATTTTGAACATCGATTCCAATTTTTCACACAAAATTAGTTCTGACTGCAAATATCCTTCAGTACTGTTGCGCTTACAACTGGTTCTAAAATGAGGAAACAAACGAAATACGTCAGAAATAAATCAGTAATGAATTTTATTGAAAAATAGTAACTCGTAGTTTTTTTTAATCAAGTAATATCTTAAAATTTGATCTGTTATGACGATCTGATTAATAAGTACATACACAAATAACAATAAATAAATAAATTAGAAGTTCAACGTTGGCTCATACTTCGCTGGACTTTTGACAAACCAACTGGTTTGCCCGGAACAAACTTTTTAAATTTTTCAATCCCCATCATGGACGTGCTCTTGGGCTTATGGACGCCATATTGGTCCAACTGTTTGCCCTAACACGCTGTCCTATGGGCCTACGCCTTAATAACAATTTTCTCGATAGCGTGCACGCTCACATAGGCCTACTCAATATAAAACGTGCGCCAGTGATAAACACGTGGATAGAGATGGTGGCTCCGACTATGTATGGCCGAGGAAACGCAACCCGTTTGCTCGATGGAGAGAGCGAATCGAGTCGCGTGGCAACAACTACAAAACTTTCGCTTTCATGGAGAGTGCGCGCCAAGCGCGAACCCTGTGCCTTACTTTTTCGACGCCGCTTTTTTTCTACCAGGTTTTTTTTTTGTTCGCGTTTTTCGGCGCTTGTCTATCAACGCTCCGCTGCCAATAACGCGTACGCGCGCGCGCTTCACAGTGGCTGCGTTCCAAAAGCGAAAAAAAGAGAAAAAAAAAAAATGGCGGCTAAAAAAATCAGAAAGGCACTATGTGGCACGTGCTGAGTTGTGTGGGTGGGCGGTCGCCGGCGCGGAAAGATCGCCCGACGATTTTCCACAAAAAAACCGGAAGTAGTTCTTGTCGGACATGTTATACAGGCGGCGGTCACGCACGAGCGAGCCAGATGGCGCCTATACGCGATACGTGGCACTGTTTCGGCCGTTTCCGGTCCTCTACTATAGGCTGGCTGGCCTGTTCGCTTCTGGACCTCTCGCAGTATACCCCGTTCCTGCCCAACAGAAATGTATTGATGTGTCTATGATCTCTCCAGAGTAGGAGTATTTTTTTAGACGTGACTTTCTGCGCATGCGCGAAACGGTGAATAGGGGAGATGGTTGGGAGGACTCCAAGGGTGGGTTTAGTGAGCCGTAGACCGTTCGATGGTCCGTGAAAGCCGTGTACATGGTCGCAAATTTAGAAACGATGTACCGGGTCGCTGTAATGATCTCGAATAAACAACGAATTAGTCATTATGGTTTCCTGCCGTGCTTCCATTGGCTCATGCATATGCATTTTTTTTCCGGTGCTTGCCTTGCCGTGCTTATGACGGTAGGCCATTGGCTACATATACATTAATATTTTTTTTATTTATCCTTTCGATATATCTGTGCGCGAATGATCCAGCCCCTTCCATATATATATATTTTTTTTTCAATTGAGAAAATACATAGTGCAAAGTGATGTAACTTCGGAAAGGGGGATGGAAACATATACCTTTTCACTTAGGCGACATACGCTTTTGTTTTTTGTTTCGAATATTACAAATGGATATGACGGGTGGTTTGTTTTCTGATTTTTTTAGCTGCAATTTTTTCTTCTTCAAGAAAATGCTCTAAATTTAGTATGGCCGAGTAACGAACTTTCGATCTCATTAATTTTCCGATCTAATTATCTTCCGATATACCTTTCTTATCGAATAACGAATTTTCGATTTAAGGGTAATGTCTTAGTGATTTGTCAAAGTGTGTTTAAAAAAATATAGAATACGTTGTTTGTTTTGTAACACGTCAGTGAAATGGATAATGACCTCGCATCGAACAGCAGTTTATTGATTAGTCGTTTTTCGTGGCTAATCTGTTTTTGTTTTGTGGCTAGGCTGACCGAGGTTGATCTGGAGCTTCGCTGTACTAAATCTGACTGTCAGTTCCATCTATATACACTCTCTGTACATACATGCATGGCAATTGTCTAACCGACTCTTATGTCGCACTCACAACTCGGTGAGCCAAAAGCTAGACCCAGCAGGGGGAGGACAAACATTTTACGCAACGACACTGTTAAATGCAAATTTTAAAAAAGTTTCGAAGCGCTGCGCGCGTTTTATAGCGCCATCATTGAGTTATTTGGTAATCTCTTATGGTAAATATTGTTTGTTTTAGTCTATCCGAAATGCATCGTCAACTTGTCTCTCTCTCGGCAGTCCCGCCGTGTTGAATGCAGCGGGCGTTTGGCTGTTCGTCCATATTGCCGTAATTTAAGTGTTGTTTATCATTTACCAGCACTTTTACGGTGGCTCATCTGTTTTTACAGCGAATTTTATGCGACAGTTTTTAACCTTACTCGTAGAGCAGCGAGTTAACGACGTGATACGCATCTCCTGTTGCCGGAGCGAGAAATGCGTTTCTTGGTGTCGAACATCACGTTAAGGGCTCTCGCCTGTATGTCGTGTACAATAGATTCCAAAATACCCCGCCATATCTTTTCTATGTTTGGATGTGTGGATAATAAGCGAGCATCACATCGCAATATGAAGTTTTTTTTTCTTCAGAAAAATAATATTTAAAAAAATAATAATTCAAAGAAAAGAGAAGAATTGGTTTTTGTTGCCTGTCGCAATTATGTGCTGCGCACAAATTTATTACCACTGCTGATCTTTTCTAAGAGGATGTCAATTTATTTTTTTAAATTTTATCGTCAAATTCGTTTTTATTATTATTATCCAGTTGCTTTTGTAAAGTTAAACAAGCTTCAATATGCGATTGCGATGTTATGACCTGCGTAGCAATGAGCGATTTTTTTTAAACTACAATTATTAGATAAACATCGGACAAAAATGAAAAAAAATACTAGCATACGTAAGCAATCGGTTTTCAATTTTTCCATTCACAATAACATTTTATTTTGAAGAGTAGAAAAGTACTGGACTTCCCAAAATAATTGTTACGAAGGTAACCTATTGGGTTGTTATCTATTTTATTTCATTGAGCTCCATCGCAGCGACTATTTAATAATAATGACAGTTGAAAACGATATTCCCAACAATTCAATTTGCTAAAATTCACTTACATGTACAAACGTCACGCGATGATTTTCATGTATAAAGAACATTTGATGGGGCGTTTTGGATCCCCTGACTACTTCAATATTTGTCACCCATTTAATACATTGTTTATGGTACGACTGGTGGTAAGGCTCGCAATTTAAACAAATAAATTTTGACTGTAACCATCCATCAGATGATCATGGATGTTTAACAAATTAATACAAAAGGAGATAGGCAGGATTATGGAATATCATATTAATATATGATATTAAATATTCAATAGAACACGAAATCCAGGACAGGAACAGTTTTAAAGACGAGAGCTGGCGAGGCTCACAAGCATAAAGCAAAAACAGACCTTTACAAAATATGTAGAGCGTCGTTATGAGAACGAAATAAACCTTACCGTACGTTACTGCTCGAATTTTTTTTTAAATTTTGTAACTTACATACTCCGAATACGTATTTCGCCCCATTTCAGGGGTTCATCAGCAGAGCTTATGCAATGCTTTATATCTGCTCCTATCCTGGATTTCGTGTTCTCTTCTATATTTCTGACAAGGCGACACTTTATTTGTCGTATATAGACCTAATAGGTTTATGTACAATTCGTGATCATATATTATCATATATAATGATGTTGAAATATTTGCGATGCACTCATTCTACCGCGTTTGCGCTTTCGGTTGCATGATCAAACATGGATAACATTATTTTTTCAGAAAATTGTGCGCGAAATAAATATTTTGTTTTCTAGCAAAAAAAAATATAAAAATAATTTCAAAAAATTGAGCCGCAAAGAAAGTGAGGGAGCGATCATCGCTCATTGTTTTCCATGTTTGAGCATTTTTTTTGTTGTTGTTTTCCGTCATTTCTCCTCCCGAACGCCGCCATCTCTCCTAGCCGGCGTTCACCAACCCGGGATGCTCTCACTCCTTCACCTCTTTCGTCCCTCCCTCCCTCCCCCAATACCACCGCCTCCAGTCCCAGGGAGCACTGAGAGCGATCGAGAGAGCGAACGAGAGCGCCGAGTCAGCTGATCCATTATACGATGGCACTAAAACTGCTCGCCACCGCCGTCCCGCTCCCGCCTCTTCCTTATCTCTCTGCACGGGACCCCGAAGAATAAAGCGCTGCGAAGACGAGCAACGACGACGTCACACCGGTAAAGTTTTGCAAAATTTGAACGCCGAGGAGCGAACCCTCCCCCGCCCACATCCCAACACGCGTTACGAGTGCTAGGTGCGCTCCGGCGTAGGTGGGTGGTGGGCAGGAGGAGGCACCCGTGTTGCCAGATAGCGTCGTATCAATTTCCCCACAACCACCACCACCACCCGCATTCTCGTACGGGACACGGCCTTCCTCTCCTCCACACACTCCGCCTCTTCTCCTCAAATTAACCCTATCACCACCACTCGGCGCCGGGCACCACCACTGCGCAACACCTATTAGGCAGCTTCATTATCATCAGCGTATATCGTCATCACACACCACACGTACACGCAACCATTGTGCTCTTTCTCTCGTTCTCTGCACCAGACCAGAGCTATACTATAGCTCATGTTGCCGAGCTCGCGCCACTATAGCCATGGCTACTATATCGAGCGACAGGTGGCGGTTGGCGCTCGACGTTTGACGTTGCCGGGTCCGGTGTCATGTATATATATGCATGTATATGAGCGATAGAACGAGTTGTGAATATAGTGTGCGAGAAAGAGCAAGAGAGAGAGAGAGAGAGAGGGAGACAGCGGATGGTTGGCTTGTTCTAGCTGGCCAGCACATTGCACCACGAGCTTATTAATAAGTTTTCACGAACGTCAACTTTTGTATAACTTTCCTGGGCGTGTGTGAGTGTGTGATACGTGTATAGGGAGGAGGGCGTGCGCGCGCGCGCCACGCACGTATACGCTCATTTTGGTTTGGCTCGCTCCAACTCACATACTACACACATATACTCAGTCTCTGTGCCATGCGCGGCCGTGTTAGGCGCCTCTGCCTGTGTGTTGCTCTATAGTGTGTGTGTGGTGGTCGCTGTGCCTTTTTGCCTGGAAGCTAGTGTGGCTTTTTTGCAACAACTACTTTTTGGGCTACTGCTGTTTTCATCTCACTCACACCACACGCCCAGAAAACGTGTGTAGATCTAAACGGACGAACGGAGAGGGAGAGAAAGAGGAAAGGATTGTCTGTATGTGTATGTGTTGTGAGGACACGGATTTATTGTTTAGTTGGCGGCCTCCCTCCTGCCTAATGGCCACTCAGTAGTGATTGCAAGGATGTTACGGGATTATAGCTGATCGTATCTGCCCGCGTGCGCTACCACACCTCTGGCTGGTCTATATGCCACCACCAATACCAGCTCTCGTGAGATTTCGATTTTTTTTTTGGGAGGGGGATTGCGGAATATTTATCTGGTGCTACGGACTTTTTCCCGGATTCCTGGACACCTCGTATTCCACCCCTGGTGTTTGCGCCGACGTTTGACAGCTTTGGCCAGCCCACTGATGTATCATCAACGCCATCATCATATTGTGGAATTAATTAATGTTTTATAGCCGGGATTTCCTCATTCAGAGTTTCCTCTGACACCTCCGGGTTGTTTTATTGCTATCGCGAACGTTTTATGGCAAGCACCGAGAACATTACAAAAAGTTTTTGTTTTTTAAAAGCTGTTTGTCGCGCTCTCGGAAATCATCAAGTGTGCAAGAACTTCGTTAAGAGTAACTTCTTGCAAATTCGTCCTTTTGATGATATTGGACCGGGGGAAATCGGAAGTCCATAAAGTTTATTACGTGGTTCGGGTAAACGACTTCAAATTAAATTTTACAACGTGTGTGAGAAGAAAGCGGGTTCTGACATCATTGTTACAGGCGCGAACCGATTTTTATAGTGATTACTGAAGGTGAACGTGGACGTTGAAGTTCTCACAACTTTGACATTTGCAACGTCGCCGCAGCAGCTACAGTGTGCAACGACATAAATACGCTCCAGATTTTGAGAAAACTTAGAATTTTTTTGCAACTGATAAAATCATCATTTCCGCGTCTCCGGAACCAGGTCTTGCTTTGCATTGGCCGTCTTGTGTTTGTGGAACTGACAATTCAAAGAGGGAGAGGAAGACATAAAAAAATTGACACGGTCTTGCAGCCACACTATTAACCTGTTAGAGTTTTCTTCAAGAATCCTGTGTTCAAAACTGTTGCAACTAATTTAACAGAAACCGAATAAAAGGAGACAAAAAAAAATAGTAAGCGCACTACAATACCGAGTCTACAGTCGCCATAATTCAGCTTTATTCACCATATACAGTCGGTGGCGTGTATTTGGTGAGTGAGTGTGCATGTTTGCTCCAAAAAGCGCACCCGAGCGCTCTTCCTTTTTCTCTCGCCAGAGAGCTTCACTGCAGCTCCAGAATCGCTAGCATATCACTCACGCACGCCACAAAGTTTTGTTTTGTGCCGCGCAAGCGCGCGTGCTGTCTCGTGTATGTGTGTGTGCATGTACGAGGAGGAGCGAAAGAGAGAGAGAGAGATAGAAAACGGATCCTAAAAACGCACGCTAGCTGGCGAGCGCTGAGCGCATTCTCCAGCACATGAGGAGCCTGTGAAAGGCGGTTCTCCCCACCACAGCACGTCACTACCATACAACAACCGCCCGGGTTTGTACTCGGCGAGAGTTCGTTTTTGGCTAACAAAAGCGTTGTGTGTGTGCACCGTGCGCCAATTCCACCATTTAAAAAAATATATTTGCCGCGCCACATTCGGTGAGAGGTGGTGCAACACCGCGCTGCAGTTTCGCCGGGTGCAATTAAAAGTGTATGATATCTCATCAGGTACGCGTCGCACCTACAAACGCCCAGAAAGTCAAATTCTCCTCCCTAACCAGACAGGTTCGATATATTGCATTTGTTTGTGATTGGAACAGATAGCAATTCAAAACAAAAATAATTTAAAAAAAAAGTTTTCTAAACTATGGAGCGCTTAACCTGAGTTTGAAGTTCGTCTGCAACTCCTCAGAGTCCCCCTTTCGTCATATAAACACACCTCTCCCCTTGTCCCATTGAAAACACCGATCGTTTGTGCTCATCCTCCCCCCTCAAACTTTGCCGGCCTATTTTTATGTGCGTCGGTGAACGTCAATATGCGCGCGCGTTTTTAGTTCCATCGCGCTCTCTGCCACTCAGCTCCGGTCGCCAACACGGGCCGGTGCGCACCTTCGGCTGTTCCCAGGTCTCGACGTCACGTGAAGCCGCCCCCCCTTGTCGCTGCAACGACCACCGCCGCGCCACCTGTCGGCCACAACCATCACGTGCATACACCGCCAACCGACGGACAATACTAGTTAACCAGCGACTCTAACCAGGATCGGAATTGACAAGACACGACACGAATCGACGTCCACCACCACCATCCGAACGTTATTGGAAGCAACAACCCCCATGCCCGACGGAATCTTCATTCATAATCGTCTCGCCAGCAGTCGTCTACAGTAGTACCGACCGCACTCCTCCCCTCCCCCTACTCACGCGAGTCTTAATCGCAATAGTCGGATATTTGGAAGCTATAAACCGCGTTTATAGAGGGGGCAGAGAGTCGTGTGTGTGTGTCAGTCTGCGGGAGAGAGAAGGGTTACGACTGTCTAACCCCTCCCCCACCTTCCCCCCGGGTTCGACCTTCCACCTACCCCCCTCCCACAACTCCAGTCCCGGGTGTGTCTGGACCAGCAACAGCGTACACGCGCTCCGTTACTTCACACCGACAGCGGCCACGCTGCCACCACCAGCAGCAGCGACTCTGCGCGCGGCGGCTGCGGCAGAGCCTGCGCGGGGTTCTCGCCCCGAAGTCCCGCGGCAGCACACACGCTGCCGACACGGGGCCCGCGACTAGCTCAGTCTCCATCGCGAGACTGTCTACGGAGAGCTCTCCACAGTGAGCTTGCGGAGTTACCTCGTGAAGCACACACGAACACTCTCGACGAGAGAAGCGAGAGAGAAAAGCGCTAGCGCTGCGAAGCGAAGAGAGCAAGCGCGGCGGTGGTGGGCGCGAAAAACGCACGAGCTCCTTTCTGTTCTCTCCGTCCTATACTATACAAGCTCATCGGGCATATTATAATTTATTCGGCATTGTGGTGCTCGCGATTGGGTAGAGCCGGCGGTTGGGCGGGCGCCATTGGCTGGTCTTGTTTACCGAAGCCCAGACAGGCGATATTTGTGACTGTTATTGTAAGGCTCCATTTGCTACGGGGCATAAAAGATTCTCTTTAGACTGGTCGCTAAGAAATATGGTGTAAAATGAGTTCGAATTTTATCGACAGTATGTTACCCAAGTATCAGACGGAAGCCAGTCCGGGAGTGGTTAGCTACAATCCACACCAGCCCCGAATGTATCCCTACGTGACGGTGCCCCATCAGACGGGCGCGACCACGGCCGGCTGCGTGCCCTACTGCTCCAACGCGGAATTGGCCAAGTCGTGCCGATTTTCCAGTGAAAATAGTTCCGACACGGCGGCCGCCGCCAATTACTCGCTGAACCTGCAGAACTGTTCGACCACCCCGAGCATGGTGTCGCCGTCGCAGTTCTACCATCATCCCGGCTCGGACGTGTCAAACTCCATAAACACCTGTTCGCAGTCGCCGGCCAGTACCGCGCCCGACATTCCCAGGTATCCGTGGATGTCCATTACTGGTAAGTTTTCACCGTCCTTGTTTTAAATACCGTGACCAACACACACGCTTTTATTTTTTTACTATCTCGTGTTTACATCTGCGGGTTTGTTTTTTTGGTTGGTGGGTGGAGAAAAAACTGTTCGTATAAGTGGTATGTGTGTGTTTTTGATATCGCTACAACAATTTCCGTTGTTCCAATTTTTATTCTTGAAAACGTTCTCTAAATGTCACGTCCGATAACCCTTCCCCCACCACCCTGCTCACGCCGCGCAGACCTAATTAGGTATGCGCGGTGTCTTCAATTGGTTCAACCCTATTAATCGTTCCGCACATAAATTAGCCTACATCAATGGCGCCCGCATGACCACGTGCTATGCACCGTAACGGTATACGACAAACACGTCCCCCACCCCCCAATGCCGGACCCCGCAACCCTATACCGCCACGACGAACTTGTTGTTCAAAAGTAGTGGCCTGTCGGGACAGCGAGTCAGAGAGACCACGTGTTACTGTTGTACTCCTTTATCCCCCACCCCTCCGCCCCCTCAAT
>JAUJYS010004526.1:0-11878 GCA_033995665.1 Melogona broelemanni | reverse complement strand
GGCAGGGAAGGGAAGGGAAGATGGATGCAGCTGGAATAGCCAGACTGCAGGATCCACCCCTAAGCTCTGGACTCCCTTGGGTAGGAACGGAACAAAAAAGTTCCGTTCCTAGGAACTGCTTCCTTTTTTGAGAAACTTAGAAACTCCGTGATTCCTTTTCTTAGAAAGGAACGATTTAGTTCCTTTTTTTTTAGGAACTGAAACGTAGGTTCCTTGTGCCATAACTAAAAGTTAATTTCTCGAGTAAAATTTTCCAAAGTGTGTCGACAGCGGAATAATTTTATAGCATCAAACAGACAAGAGTTAAATATTTAGATCTGTGGCCGCAAATCTGCATATGTTCTTTAGATCAGTCTCCCCAAATATCCATTTGGCATCATGAACGTCATCACAATTTTTTTATAAACATTTCACCATTCGGTACCTTAATTAAAATAGTTTTTTAATCGAAGGAACGGACAATTTCCAAGCTCTACTTTCGAAAATTAACCAGGAATGGTCAGGTTCCTTTACATTTTTGTAGGAAACTTTTGCCAAAGGAGGAACAAAAACTATAACTGGTTCCTTTTCAAATGGAACTAACACCAGAGGGCTCCAAGAACTGTCACGCGCAGAGAGGATACACGTGGCTCACGTGAACAGTTTTCGGATTTGACGGTAGGGGTTGCTACGATCGAATTTCCCCCAACGAAACAACGCTTTATTTTTTTTTGTTTTCGGCCATCGACTGACGTCACACGAGTCGGGGAAAACTGTTCGACAAGGATTCCACGTTTTCAATTTCACGCGCGGCTGCCTACCGCGTCTGGTCCGACACCGTGCCGTCGCGAATTAACGGGAAAACGCGCCCCACCCACCTCTATACCACCACCGCCACATCACCTCATGCCAATACCCCCCGCTTTAACCTTCCTCCCAACTACCCCCACTCAAAAACCCCTACACCTTTAAACAGCACATCTTTGTTTTGCTATCAGGTGTTATCCTACTTCTTTTTAAACTGTCAATAAAAATCTACTATAATTTAGGAGAATAAAATTTTGTCCTCCCGTCATATTAACCTCGCTTCTGATAAAAGTAATGCCTTTTAATTGTACTATCGATAGTATTGCGACTGCCGATAGCCGGGGATCAATAAGCCGCAATGATTGCGGGGATCAATAAGACATACTTACTAATTTCTTAATAAATTTCATCCTTCGTATCTCGGGCGAAGCCGGGCCCTTTTTCTATTTTCTCGTAAAACTTTTGAACTTGTTTATTCAACTTGATATGAACCTTGATTGTCTGTTTAAACTTCTTTGAGATCCTTTTTAACCATTCACACGTCCTAGAGAGCTGAAATTTTGTGTACCACTTATTATTATGGAACATATTAATTTACACTGACAGACTATTGCCTAACTGCTATTTAAATACCAGTTAGTTAAATAACAAGCATCGGTAGGTGCATAGGTGAAAAAATTGTGAGTTTTTCCGCAATCTCACGATTGCGGATATGTATAAAAATAATTATTTTCCTTAGTATTTTGTGTTTGTTGCTTTGAGTAAACGGTGAAGAAAATGTAGTTCATTGATTAACCTGTAGGTGGCGTTTGGTGTTCAGTAGAAAGACCGAAGACTAGCGCCACCTGGCGCGCATTAGCAATCCGGATAATCTGACCATTACGTGAACCAATATCAGCCTCTGATTGGACGAATTGATTTTCCGAATTCGGCTGTTTGCCGTGGGTCAACAAATCACTGCACGTGCGTTGCGATTAATTCGCGCATGCGTGGATCACACCCCAAAATTCCGACTAGAGCAGACTTGGCTTCAACTTCAGAAGGCTAGGTTGCGTTAAGAAATTAAAAATGTGGATCGCTGACACACACACATTGACTGAGACAAAATACCTCCTTTCCCTTATTTTAATAGTATACATGTATATTTCATTATTTTGTTTCCAATCTCTGTGATAGCGAATATCTTTTTTAAGGAGATTTTGTAACCATATAGATGATTAAGCATTCAATAAAACTCTTGAATCACTAAAAGGAAACAGAACGGCTGCATACTTTTTTATTATATTATTTTATTCCGGATCACTGTAGTGAATAGCACTACCGGAGGTTATTGTACCCCTCGTGTCGCTGTGTTTTAAGATGCTCAAGAAAATCCAATTTCCCCCCAATCTTTTAAAATTTAGGAAATCATAGCCGACCGCTTGAAACAACCCAGATATTTTTTACAGTTCACGGAATAAAAAGGAACACCAAAAATTAAACTCCAAAGTAATGTAAAGTGATTCATATTTCGATAAAATCGTTTTTAATACGATATGGCGAAATAAAATTTTGGAATCGCTAAAAAAGAAAAAGCTTGGCTGCATCAATTTTAATACTACTAATTATTTATTAAAGTTTTTATTTTTAATACCACTTGACGAAATTGTTTAAATTTTAGTTTTTAATACCATTAGACGAAAATAGATAAATAAAGAACAATTACTATCTGAGTATATATATTCAATTAAAATTACAATACATGTACAGGGTGATGCAATAAATCCATTACATAAACATTTTAAGTCATATTTTCATAAATACTTGTTAAAATCGTTTGAAATTTTGCATATGGTGACCTTATATCATACTGTTTTGAATTCCGAAATGGTAACGTTATTATGGTAACGTCATTATGGTAACGTTCCAATATCGTCGGTTTCAGAAACAGAATGCGAAAAATCAAGAGTTCAAAATGGTGTTGAACAAAAAAGGCTGTTGCGTTTTAAAATATTGTGCAAGAGAAACAGTTACGATGATAATTGATTACTATGTTGTTCCCCGAAAAAACTAGACTTTTGCTGAACTGCAAGATTTTTTTTAACATGATCGACAATCGTGATTTAAGGGACGCAGCAAAGAGAGTGGCGTACGGTACATTCTGCGTAAAACTGATACCATTGATCTGGTTGAAGGAAATGGACCACAGTCAAATTTTGCATAGTAATTTTCATCAAATTTTTCGTAAAATTGGAATTACACCATCAACTGAAATCAACCGGGATCTTCGTCTGACATGTTTCAAGAAAATGTTGGCAAACCTGACGGGTGTCAACGAGATATCGAAATAGTGTTTTTTTAGAAAATGTTTATTTTATTTTTTTTTTACAAATGCAAATGTCTCCAAGGTATTATCATGAACATACAGCTAAAATCGTAGTGTTCAGAAAAGTGAAAAACAATTAAACGCAACAGTCTTTTTTTGTTCAACACCATTTTCAACTCTTCATTTTTCGCATTCTGTTTCTGAAACCGACGATATTGGAACGTTACCATAATGAAACACCACTTGTCTTTCGGAATTCAAAAAAGTAGGTCACCATATGCAAAATTTCAAACGATTTGAACAAATATTTACGAAAATATGACTTGTATGTTTATGTAATGGATTTTATTGCCTCACCCTGTAGACCGTACAAGACCGTGTAAACGTCACCTTAACATATGATGCCCGCGGTTAACATCAAATTGAGACGGTTCGTTGGAGCCCAAATAATAAAAAAATTAAAAAAACATTCAGACCCAGCCGAATACTACAAAAATTCGCCTTCACTATGGATACATATAATCGGGCGTTGGATTACAGATTAAATGACTTTAAAAGTCTAATTGTGTGTACAGAAACCCAGGCAGTAGGAAAGGAGAGAAATAGATTGATGATCCCCTAATATATACGTGTATACATATGCGATATAGACCGATTGATCCCCTCCATACAATTGTAAGCCAAAACTAACCACAAACATTGGGGTTGACACGACAGGCGGTGCTGGGATAAAAATATTAAAACCATCTTACGTAGTGGTGGTGGTTGTTATGGTGGTGGGATAAGATGTGTTCTGTTGGTGGCCTGGCCTTCAGTCCTGCTCCACTTCCGGCGCCGATCGGCTGCTGGTCGACACCTTGGCCAGCACCTTGTTGACAAACTCGATGGTGTTACCGGCGACTCGGGTCGACTCTGGGGGAGGCGGACACAATAGGAAAAGAGAATTACCAACAGTGGTCGTCGTTAACTGAATGGTTAGTCGTATTGCGCGGTCACGTTAATGAGTGCTAAACATCGACTACAACCATAATTTCATTTACAACATTTCAAAATTACAAAATTATAACAAAATTTCATTTGGATTTAGTTAATATGAACCGAAGCCGATACGAAAAAAGTGCACGTAGTTTTACCACAGACTAAAGTTTACCAAAGAAAAAAAAATTAAATTTATCAAAAATGCAAAACTGCATAATTAATAATAAAATTAAAATTAAATATGAATATTATGTGAATGTGAAATTGAATGAATGTAAAATAAATTAAATGAATGTAAATTAAATTAAATGAATGTAAATTAAATTATATGAATGTAAATTAAATTAAATTAATTTAAATTAAATTAAATGAATATAAATTTTTGATGGAAAAAGTTTGACGGCGTGACTTACTGATGGCCTGCGTGGCGAATCCATCCAGCTGACTTTCGAGACTTTCTCGTTTGGCCTCCGCCTCAATTTTGTGCAAATTATCGATGCGATGCCTCAGCAGGCTTTTGGTCTTGGTCAGCGTGAACATCAGACGCCCTACAGGAGGAACAACATACACCATCACTCAGAGAGGTCAACAGGATTCCTCACCTCCACCACCAAGAGTGTTGGATTCGTTTCTTTTGGAAAGGAACTAGTTCCAGTTATTGTTTCTCCGATTAAAAAAGGAGCCACTTCCCGTTACAGTTCCTCAAAAAATAAAAGGAACCTAGCGTTCCTCAAAAAAGGAACCTGAACTTTTCTGTTCCTTCTCCGTTCCTTCGATTAAAAAATATAAAAAAAATTGTTAGCTGGAATTAATCTACAGGACAAATGCAGATTTGCGGACACAGACCAAAATTTTCATCAGATGAAAATCTTTAGCAATTTTTGTTTGATGCTGTAAAATTGTACCGCTGTCGACACACTTTGGAAAATTATACTCTTTATTGAAAGCTACGGCAAAAGGAACCCTTTACACAAAAAATAAAAAATGAACCCGTTCCAGTTCCTCAAAAAATAAAAGGAACCTAGTTCCTAGTTCCTAAGTTCCTCAAAAAAGAAAAAAAGTCCGTTCCGTTCCTCACCACCCCATCACTACTGCTACTACTACTCACTGTGCTCCTGCTCGAGTCCGTAGAGCTTGATCTTGTTGGCCTCGTGCTGGGCCTTCTTCTTGAGTCTGCAAGCTCGTGAGGCCAGCTTGTTCTTTTCCTTGCGCGATTTGGGCCGCACGTTGAACGGCAACTCGCCCACCGGAGTCAGCTCGTCGATCACCTTGTTCAACTTCTTCAGCTCTTCGCCTATTTGGTGTAGTTTGCATGGGTTGGGAGTCAGGTCGTTGCCGTCACCTCGCCTGGCTTTGCCCCTGGTCAACCACAAAAAATTGTCATTTCTATTAGACGAATGACCAACACTCTTTGCACGCGCTTTAAACTATCGTTTGATTGACCATTTACGAAAAAGTAACAAGTTCCGGTTGAGTACTCCAAACATCGTCAACTACCGGTATTTGTAATTATTTGACTATTACAATATCCAATAGCGATAAGCATTATCTCTCGTGACACAGTTGAATGTATAAGGTAGGAGCCGTTGTGTTACAACACAACGTCTCGATAACAACAACACAATAATTAATTCTCCCGATTAAACTCGCAAGAAAAATAATCCTCTGACTCGTAATTAAGATATTTCGTGCCAAAACAAAATTTCAAGTGTTCATTCGAAAAGTATCTCATTAGTTCACGCAACGTTGTCGAATGACCAATGCCGAATTTTACAAGAAAAATGACCGAAATTCCCCTTTTACGTTTTTGTCTGTTTGTACTTACGTGTGTTTGATGCCTTTGACCTGGCAATTGGGACTAAAGACCGGATCGGTGACCTCGTCCAACTGGTGCGGGTCGGTGAGGTCGGTGGCCAGGGGCATACGATTGCCTTTTGGCCCTTTGGCCTGCAGGTTGTATTGCCAGAAGAAGCGCTCCTTGCGGCGGGGGCGCGAAGTGGATGTGTTGGGCGAACGGGAACGGTGGCTGTGATCCCAGCTGCTGTTCGAATCTGTTACAGGTGGACCACAAATAGACAGAACATAATTAGAATTCAATTTTACCGATTTTTACAATATTTTTAATTATTTTAAGTTTTATTTAATAAATTTCGATTAGCCATGATCACATTAATTTTTTATTAATTATTAGAGTAATTAAATTAGTATTCGAGCTCCCTTTAAAAATGTATTTACTGATTATCCTATTTAAAAAAAAATGATCTCTATAAAAATGCAGACAATTTAGAAGAGAAATTAATTAAATCTAATATGATGGTTTGTTAGCAATTTCTTTTTCATTTTCTTTGTACAAACAAAACTTTCGTTTGTACAAAGTCTATCTGTTATCTGTCCCTTACCTGCGTCAGAGTAACGATCAGAATCGTCCAAGTCGCTGTCAAATCCTTCGTCGTGCGAGTCGTCTCGCGTTTCATACTTGGTATCTACAAAATAAAATTTTAACAGTCAAAAATAATTAAACGAATATCAGATGCAGGTTAAAATATCAATAGTATACCTGGGATTAGCCTTCAACTTCAAAATTACAGTCGATAGTTTATGAGCATGAGAACAAAAATCACGAGATGCACATAGGATAAATTAATCTCCTGATTTCTGTTCTCATGCTCATAAACTCTCGATTATATCTTAAAGACGAACATTGGTTTACTGTAGCAGTCTAACCACCTGACTCTACAATGTGTTTTTAAAGTTACAAATTTAAACAAATTTTACACTTTAAAACAATGATTCGCGTTTTAGCAAGCAATACAAATAAAATTCGACATACTCCCAAAATAAAAAACATAACCGCGTCTAATTTTCATTATTTGACAAGGATTGACTCTATTAAATTAATTTAGAAACAAATCTACAAACAACAAAAACTGCCAATAAAAAGAAAAATTAACATCACTAACCTTGCGAAGCCTCCGACGACAGAAAGCTGCTAACCACCGAGCCATCCAACAGCGACTCCCCACTCGACATAGTCGACGTCCTCGGCCGCATCATCCCACGACCCCTCAACCCGCCCAGGTGATCCGACGGCGGCAACGGCGACGGCGACGTGATCACCGGCGGCTGCGCTAACTCCCCCGTCGGCTCACTCTTCACTTCTGCCGCCGAGGTGGCCACACTGGCCGTTCCAGCCACCCCTGGCCACTCTCCCTCCGCCCGCGGCACCGCAGACTCGCGACTCCGAACCAGCAGCTCATGCAGCGTGGCCGCATTAGCCCCACCACCACCCACCTCCACTCGACCCGTCTCCTGCTTGACCATCGGACCAGACACCAGGGAAGTCAACCCCAGCATCAGGCCGTCCTGGCTGTCGTTATTGGTGGGCGTGTTCAGACCTGACATCCGGATCCCATGGTAGTCGATTTCATCCGGTAGGGGCAGGTCATCTAGATCCAGATCATCCAGCAGGGATCGCTCCTCTGATCCGGCATTCAGGGCCGCCAGGGTGGGATCGCCCTGCAGGTGGTGGGTGGCCAGCTTACCACCGCCACCTCCGGACAGTAGGTCATCTTCTGGCCGTTCCAGATCGAGCTCTTCGAAGCCTTGGTTCCAGCATGTCGGATCGGGTGAGGTGTATTGATCCAGATAGAAGCCTTCGGACAACATGAGCTCGTTGGAGAGGTGGGGAGGTGAGCCGACCGTGGTGGTGATGTTGTTGTCGTTGGTTGGTTCCTGCTGGTAGAAGATGTTGGGGTTGGTGGTGGTTAGGTCATAGAGGCTGCTGTCGGGGTTGAAGGCCAACATGGGGCTGATGCTGAGATAGGCCGCGTTGAGAGCCGATTGAAACTGGCGTTGTTGTTGCTGCTGCTCCTGCAGTTGTTGGTGGAGGAGGAGGGGCAGCTGGGGCCGGCGGGTGGTGAGCGGTCGGCAGCTGTCCAGCAGTTTGTTGTTGTTGGTGATGGTGGTCGTGGTGGCGATTATGGTGTCGGGGTGGTCGCACAGGCTGTCCGGGAGGAAGGACGGCTGCTGCCGGAATAAAGAGAAAAACATTTTCTATTAAGAAATTAAGGGAATTTTTTTTTTCTGAATTTAATACAAAATTTAGTATTACTATAATAAATATAGATTAATGTAATCAAGAAAATAATTTACATCAAGAAAATAATATCAAATATTAAATTGCCAAACTTTCGTTATTTTCAGTGTTTTCATTTCATTTTAGTATACGATAATTCGATTCCAATAAAATTTCCTTTTGTACAGATTAATTCAATTCAAACAAACACTTTATTCAAACGTTTATCGAATTATTTAAAACTTAAGCTTGTCAGCATTAATTATTTTTGTTTCAGTAGTAGTACTACTGAAACAAAAATAATAGCACTACAAGAAATTATCTACACCTATGAGATCTACAAATGAAATGATTGTGCAATAGTATTTTTTTAATCAAACCAATTCGATTTTACGTAAACAAAACGGACGACAGTAAATTTTTAGAATAAAAAATATCAAATCGCGGATGAAATTCCCACTAATTATTCCTGCAAGAAAGTCTGCTGCCAACCGCTTACGCAATAATGTTGTTTTCTATTTTTTACGCCTACTCCGAAAGAGACGGTTCATTGTTGTCGACGATTGAGTGGACCTACCATTTCGCCAATCGATTTAATTTGAGTGTTGTATCTGTCGTTCATGTCCCGAATATGAATGTTGCAAGTGGCAGCATTCTACGCCCACACAGCAGGGAAGAGTGGCTGGTGGTGGTGAGGATGAGAACCAAGGGAAACAAGCTCCTGCAAAAGTCACAATAAAATAGACTAATGTTAAAATCATAAAAGACATGTGTCTGAATAAACATGTCTGGATTCCTTAAGTAAATATTTTTTTGTTCAAAACCATTTTTACGATCCGTCTAGCTCAGTGGGTATGGCAACAGACTACTGAGCGGATGGTCCCGGGTTCGATTCCACGGCGCAGGCTCTCGTTTATTCGAACCTGGGGTACTGGTGATGGTTGCTTCACAAATTGGCACAGCAACACGTCAGGTACAGAATCTCTTGCAGTCATATTCACTACTGTGAGGGAAATTTCCCCAAAAGAAAATAAATTTTTAAATATGTTTTTAAAAAATAATATAAAAAAATATGAACTTCAAGGTTATAACGTTTGTCCGTTCTTAAGTTTATAATACGTGTCGAAAATATTGTTTAATTTCTGTTTATCGTATACTCGGTATATTGAATCTAGCCAACTAATCGTCGCTTTATTTTCGTTATGCCCCGAACCAACATAAATAATGTTAAGGGGCATGCCTATGATTAATTATGTTTGATCTAATTTGATGCTAGGGGACATGCTTGTGATCAATTAGATACGTTAATTATTACTTTTTAATGCACGTGTCACCGGCTGACTTTGCAGCAAAATGAAAAATGCGATCTTCCTTGAACTGAAAGACGCATTCAAATACAAAAACTTTCCCGAAATAAAATGTTTAGAGAAATACTTGCTTTTTAAGGTTGTTAAAGGTCGACGAACATAAAACGCCTGATGTAAGCGTAAAAAATACGACAGATATAAAAAAGAACGCGCGAATTACCAAAAATAGAGAACTGAATACTCAACACACGGCAGAACTATTGTAAAATTGTTTTTCATATTTCTTAGTCACGTGATCATGAAGGATGGGCAAGTGATCGATCACTCATCTATTATTAGTATTTCGCAAATATCATCGCTGTACCTGCCCGATTTTTTTACGCCCACAGCATATCTGACTCAGCCGTGCTTTCGTTCTTTTAAATTTGATTAATTTTTTATAAATACAATAAATAATAATTAATAAAATTTGATCAATTTGAATTTTTGCAGTATGAAACAAAAAAATAACAAATTTTCATTTATAATTCATTTTTAAAAGACGTGTGTCACAGGCATCCAATTTGCAAATCACAATCAACACAAAATTAAAGTCGCATTGATCTATGTCATTATTTATGAATCACCTATTAAAAATATTGCAAGTCAATTTGAATCGTGTTACGTGAGTAAATAGCGGCACAAAATTAAATTTCGCATTCTTATCTTTACAGAGTATCTTTATCTTTACATCTGTAGAATAGCCGCCCAATTCCATTTCTACAATTTCAAAGGTAAAAAAAACCTGGCAAAATAAACTAAATTTCGTATTCTAGCCCAACTACTAAATCTTGATTCTAGCCTATGTTTTGTTGTGTGGCCCGCCGGTTGCCCCACCTTGCCGGCCACCTATTCACCGAGAGCGCTCCATTTGCGCTCCAATTGGGCTCCACGTACGGAGCGCCTCGCTTTTTAATGGCATTTGGCGCACGCGCGCAATCCATCGCAAGGACACGGGATTCAAGGTCGTGGTGAAGGTCAAAGCTAGCAGGCCTGTGGAAAAACAGCGAATAACAGAACAATATTTTTCTAGCCCGAGTCATGTATTGAACCGATGCCAAAAGAGGCACCTGCAGGGGACACCAGGGGAAGGGGAGGACGGGCATTTTCAACACCAGGCATTTTCAAAGGTGTCACAACAACGAACGTAGCTCTGGCAGGGAGAGATGGGAGTGTATGAGAATAGGGTGGCAATAAAACGGGAAAGTGGGGATGACAAAATCAGTTCTGGGGAAACAGGGGGATTTAGTGGAATGTTTCGGGGGGCCCGATTCAGGAAGTACGGGTAATTTTATTTTTTTTTTTGGTAAGAGGATACCTTCGTAACAAACACGTTTATACACTTTCGTTCTTGAAATATTAGCTGAATGTGTGGTGTCACCTTAATTTCACCTAAAAATAGGGTTTATGGTATTTTTAAAGTGTGTCAGTAAAATTAAATTTAGTAGTCTTCTTAATTTTCAAAATCATGATTTTTTTTGTCGTCGAAAAAAATACTTCATTAGGGCAAGTTTTGTGAGCAAGTTTACCTGGGGCAATTTTATTTTTTTAAATAACGATAACAATAAACTTTGTTACACCACAATCGTTTAACAATGAAAAAGTCAAATAAAAAAATTTAATTAAATTTAACAAAGAAGTTTATTTGGATCTTTTTCTATTATCATTATATTCACAGTGTAATTTTTTAAAAATTGATTTGAAATTAGGAAGAACTTAATAATTTAAAAAACATAAATTTTGAAGTACATTTGAAATTAACTTAACGCAAGTGTCGTTTTAAATTTTACTATTATTTATTCGTTAATTTTTTATTCAAAGCCCCGCCCTAACACTAACCATCCCAAAAATGCCCGTTGGTCCAAACCCACAAGCCACCGTAAGGAAAGGAAAGAACAATTACAATTGTCTATCTAATCGATCCATTATTTCAGTCACGAATTGTTGATTCCGCTTCACCTTGGCTCTGTTGACAACATTGGCTCCCAATCAATAGATGGGCAACACCAATTAAGTAATCCCAGATCGATAAGACACATTTTTCGAAAACATTCGGGCGTGATTAGAAGGATGCTCTCGTGCAATATCGCATGACGAAAAAGTCAAGGGCTAACAACAAAAATATCGATGAACTTCGAACACAATATTTATAATTACGAACCGAATCTATTGATATTTAGCTTTTGATACACAAATAGACAAGATCGAATAATACTAATTAAATTTTTGCGATAGCCACTCAACATATTTTAAAAGACAAAAAAAGATTAGAATTACAGTCCAGAGCTTAGGGGTGGATCCTGCAGTCTGACTATTCCAGCTGCATCCCTCTTTCCTTCCCTTCCCTGCCCCTCACATATCTCCATAGAGACACGAGGGTGCAGTATT
>JAUJYS010004525.1:0-11881 GCA_033995665.1 Melogona broelemanni | reverse complement strand
AAGCCTGCGCCGGGAATCGAACCCGGGACCGTCGGCTTCGTAGGATGCTGCCATACCCACTGAGCCATCGGTACGTACGTATTGAATTCATTTGCTGTATGAATTTGTAAAATTCAGTCATTCGTTTTTGCAATGCGGCAATACCTAAATTGTTTTGACTGTAAAAATGAAGTTCTCAAAATTAATTTGTGCAATATGAATGTCTTTAGACGACGTATGCCACTACTTCGTGTTTCGATAGTCCATGTTGGATAAATAGTGAAGAGCACAACAAACAACGTTACTTGAGCACGTTTGGAGCTCAAAATAACAATGCGAATTATTGAAACCCTACTCTTTGCCAAGGACATTCATACAATGGACAATTTAATTAATCGGGTAGGAGGAGCAAGCAACTACTTTATCTTATGAAATGACTATATATATATATATATACCACACACACGTTGTCTACGTTGTTCACGTTGTAGTCGTGCATCGTATTGCTTACAAATGTGGTTATTATACTGTACATGTGCATCTGAAATGTTGCAGTTGAATAGGCGATTTCGCACGAGATAAAAATACAAAGTGGACTGGTTCTCGTTATTTAATGCAAAACATTTTTTACAACAAAATTTGGTTTATTCGGTACACGGTCAAGAAAATCGAAGTAACATTTATAGGATTTGTCAAGTGAACATTTGTAGGAGCCCTAAGGTGAAACCCATTTTTTTTTGTCAAACATTAAAGAATCAAGGTCCCGTTCACGTTTAAGAAAGTACCTCAACAATCGAAAATACCAAAATATATTTATTTGTCCAATTTACAAGTATATAGACACAACTGCCTGCATGCGTGTATATCTTTAGTCGGCCAATGTTTGGCTGTATTCTTAAATAATACACTCGTATATTTAAGGTAAAGAAGAGGAAAAAAGATCTCTGATTACATTTTTTAGCGTTGTACAAATAACTCTTGTATTCATTATACTTTAATTGTTACAGATTTGACCCTGTCTTTAATGGGAGTAAGTAAAAAACGTAGTTTTCAGTATTAAAAAAGGGCAAATGCTTTGTTGCCCTTTTAGAAATAAATTAAATAAATTTCTCAATCGATTAGACGTGTACTGTACATAATCTCAATTTGTGATATTCGGTTCAGTGATGACGATAATCGATTGTCAATTTTTTTTACTGTTAGTGAAGTTGAGATGAAGTAAGTGTATGCTATTTCTTTGAGACGTAATATTCGTTCTTAGTTAAGAAAGGTGTTAACAAGTTTTTGTGAAAAGATTCTCGGATTCCGAAATAAGTGCGCAGTTATACTTCTAAGGAATAAATAAAGTGGAGCCTGAATTGCTTATTCCAAATACAGTATTGACCAAAAATAATTAATTAAAGCTAATCATTATGGCTTTTGAAGAAGTGTTCACGTAATGCAGGCTCGAATGCTATTCCGTTCAAGCACCACGTTTTAACGTACTTCTGAATGATCTTCAACTTGACCTTAAAATTTCCATGTACTCGTACATCTGTAATTGTGCATCGTTGCATTCAGATGTTGTTGGACGTGTGGTAGCCAGAGAGCTGTGGAGGAAAAATAAAATAATAGGATTAGTAAGTCCCAAGTTGCTTACTTCTCGGAGTTGGGCCTTGATTTAATATGCTATTGACTTCATTAACCTGAAAAATTGACAATGCTGTGCCAATAAGTGTACGTAATGCCAATTGTAAACCCCGTGAAAAATGACATTTTTATAGGTTTAATTCCTATATATATACGGATTATCAAAATTAGCATCAATTTGTGAAGGCTAGCTGTTTCCATGATAGTGTGTGGGCGAGTTTTTGCTTGAGACTGCATCCATCAGTATTACGTCTGTGTTAGTTTACTGGACGGTTTATGACTGAAAGGCGTTTCCGAGCTTTTACCGATGATGCCTCTGTGCCAGACGCTTAACTTATATATGTATCTGCCTTCATATACTCAGTATGTAAAGGGCGCTAGCTACAAAGCAATTTATAATCTGAATGGGTGCTTCAGTCTTACTTTCTCAGTAAACGAGCGCCTATGAAGTTGAATGTATAAAATAAACCATGGGTTCTATGTGGAGGGTGAGATACGTTTTTCTTTAATTTATTGTTGTATTCAGGAATCGGATGTCTATGGGAATAGTTAATTACAATGGTTCGTTATTTTTCATCGTCAACTTTTTTATCCGTATCTAAAATGCGAACCGTGTCACGTCGCCTACTTTGGTTCAAATAAGTTTGTGGATTTAATTGGTTGGGAAAGAAGCTTATGCTATTTAGTTTGTCTTTAATTTTGTTTGCGGTATATAATGCAATTTGGAGGCTTTTGAGGAGGGGGGTTGGAATAATGTGGGGAGCTCATTACAATTTTAGTTAGAACAACTTTTTTTCTACTTTTTTTTTCTTGGATTCCAATAAAATTGAATATATTTTGTGTGTCGTTAGCTAGATGTACGTTGTCCTGAACCAAATGAATCCGTTGTAGTTTCTTATTTTAAGTATTTTTTTAATGATTGAGCCTTCATATTCGGTCTCTGTCATAAGAGAAAAAATATTTACCCCAGAATAAAATATCCAATTAAAATAATGTTTTTCTTTCTGCGTAAATAGTGATAAAACAATGTTGATTTTATCAACCTGCATAGGCATCCCTTGAGTCAGCCTTTTGACAAATTGTTTTTTGGCTATTACATATTTTAACAATGTTTACCGATATCCAAGACGCGCCTGACGAGACAATATTGCCAATTTCCTTACGGCGCAATATCGAACGTAAATTAATGTGCTAAGATATCAACCGCGTCGATATTTGGCCGGGAAATAAAAATGGCGATTCAAAATTGATGCATTGAAGTAATTTGATGCCATCGTCAAAGGCGAATAGGCCGCGCGACTCGTAAACTGTGTGTGTCCATATAACGCCGCAATTTTGAACGAATTGCTGTCGGTCACGTGTATTTCTGTTTAAGATGGGCGAGTCACCCCACACGGGTGCTTGTGCCGGCTTAACGACATCAATGTGGTGTCCGTGGACAGTTTAATTTGGCTCCCTTCGTCAATTTGTAGCCCATTCCGAGCCTCAACTCGAAGTGATAAACAGTCCGCTTTTACGATGTATTTTTTTGTTTTATTTTTCTGATTTTTCTCCTCGAAAAAACGAGCTAGATCGCTGTCTAATTCAGGCGGAAAGATCAACGACACAATTTATTTATTGATATGCACCGCGAGGCTCCCAAATCAATAACCTTTTTATTTTTTAATGATTGTTGAAAACGTAAGACTTTTATAAAATTTGGTATAAATGATGAATAAATAGGCAAAATGTAGGTTAACATTTGTTAACCTACATTTTGACTCTTTAAATTGGTACTCATAATTTCCCCGCCTGATGCAACACACACTTTTACTCGGATACGTCACTTGTTCTCTACTGCGTTTATGATGCTTTGGTCTCCAAGACTGCTATATCCACGCAGCTTATTTTGTTTTGGTAGACTTTTTTTTCTTCTTGTATCTTTTCTAAAAAATTTGATTTGCACCATATTTTTTGCTTTCGCGAAAAAATTGTAATGCAATTTTATCTTTTTTAGTGAACGTCATATTAATTAAGCGGACGAAATATCAATCGTGCAGCTCTGGTACAACGCCATCTACAGTCTGATAAATCCACTGTGATGAGATTCGTGGAACGATATTCAAATTCTAAAATATGACATTCTCATCTTCATTCGTTGCAAATTTAAAAAGAAATCTGATGATTTTTGACAGAGTTACTAAATATATAAAAAGGTTTTGGATTTTTGTGCCTCACCCTTTATATTTATCGGACGTAGTTTTTTATTGGAAGTTGGCTCGTATATAGGCTCGCACCTATATTCATATGAGGAGACTAGCGTCGTACACTTTTGATGGTCATAAATGTATATAAACAACTAATTAATGAGCTGTTAAATCGAGTTTGTCGCACATGCCCATACATAGGCCTACCGAGCGGGGAAGATACTAGCGCTCGCGGGCGCGCGTTCACCGTGTTATTGTCTATCGCCGCGCCGGGGTCCTATTTTCTGCTTCTTTCGTACCCAGCCGACCCGTCTCGTGCGGCCGGCCGCCGTCGCCACCGCCGAGTTGCCCGGGTAAGACGAGATCGGACGAGCCATTGAGTCTGTCGGTAACCAATGGCAACAGCCGGCGTACCGGATTGGTCGACGAGTTTAATGACAGTCATATAGTTGGGGAGCCAAAGCGGTTATATCGATCGACCGGGCCAGAATTGCTCGCTGCCGTGTTCGTCGTCGTCTCCCCGTGTGTGTCGTCAAGCAGAGCCGCAGTTGAGCGGGGTGGTGGGACTGGTAGCGGTGAGATTCCGAGAATTTCGTCGGGGCGAAAGAAAAATATACGTTACTTTAATTGAAGCGGCAGCCATGCTTCGGAGGCAAACGTGACAAAAACCGCATTTTTTTTTCTCCAACTACTGCAATGTTGAGACTCTGCGCCTGCAAAAATAGCAAAGCAAAAAAAAAAAAAAGTTGGTTTCACAAATAAAGCTATAAAAGAAGATTGAATATACCCAGTCTGTGTGTAGGCCTCTGCGTTCATCGTAGGCTCAAAAGTTATATTTGTGCTGAGCTAGACGAAATATTCAGACAACTGCATAAGGTTATGACTTGGCGAACTGCTTTGCATGCTGAGACAGACAAAAGATTCATATTCGTGTATTCTAGCTAGTTTGAAATGATGTCAAATTCTGCTGTTGCTGTATAATGGTCTGCTTCATGGATAATGTTACGGTCCATGCTTGTGGTCGTTAGTGGCAGTTTTATGTACAATTTTCGTGATGTAAACTTTATCTCGACTTATTCAACTTTGTCATCTCAAATTAAAAATCGTTATTTTCCGCCGAGTCGCCTCTGACAAATTGTGACGTTAGGGACAAGTGGTATCCGATTTGGGAAAAATTAAAAATGTTATACGCTAGTAATAATGTTTAAAAGGTTTACGTGGGGGTAAGGTTGGCTCCCTTTAACTGATTTTGAAGGTGTCTTTCAAAAGTGAAAAGTTTTTAATTGCAAACAGTTAGGGAAAATTGAATAATTCCAATTGTTATGTTTGTAAGAATGAGTCCCTGTGCACAATCAAAATATTGTATTTCATGGAAAAGGTATTATTTGGTAATTGCCTAACTTTCTTTGGGTGATTAACAGAAATTGCAAATTAGAGTGCTCTAGTGCTGGCCCTTAACGTTCACATTTCGCTAACAAGACGTTGGCTATCCCGCAATGCAGTGTTGGCAGTGATTGCCTGCTAACAGGGTATCCCTCTATTCGACCTTGGGTTTGCATACTATTATTCTATTCGCTTAGTTTTTTTTGTTGCATTTTGGGCAATTCGTTATTTATTAGTAATTGGTTTGTTTTAATATTATGCTGTGGTAACATTTGCGTGGTTAAATTAAAGAGATGGTTAATTTTTAAATATGAATTGACATTTTCTTTAATTAGCTTCTGCGAGGTGAAGCCTTTTTGGTAAGCGACACGAATCACGTTGTGTATTTAAAAATAATAAAAATGTTTTGTCTAATGATAAATCTTGCATGATCACAGAATATCAGGTTCCGATTGCTTATTCTTAATCTCATAAGGTCCGAATCAAATTCAGTAAATTCAATTATTATTTAAATTTTCAGTCATTTATTTCTATTAAGTGAATCCCTGGTTTATTTCGTGAATTAAACAGTAAAGAACGTGCTTTTCATGCTGACAAGTAAGTGAACAAGATAAAAGTAGTCTTGACAATCATTGATTGATTGTCAATAATAATTTTGAAAAATGCTGATTTCCGAAATGATTTTTGATTTTTGTTTATTAACTGATTGCGTACTTCCACTCTACAACTAATATTTGCCCTTGCTAGTTTCGTGCAATTTTATCAATATTCTTTTTCTTTAAAAAAAATTTGAATTTGAAAATATAGACGATTTTTTTTAGCTTTCCTTGTAATGTAATGTTATGTTATGTTCAAACGTGACATTCTCCGATTTCAAAGGCATTTCGTTTTTACGACATACAGAATGGTCTTCGCGTGAGCAGTCAGAAATTTCGAGAAAATAGTGTAATCGAGTTTAGGCTATTCTATTTTATTTTTTAACTTGTGGATATCGCGCTGTAAAACTTTGTCCGAATGCCTGAGCGCATAAACGCCTTTCAAGGTTGAATAAAAAAAAACAAAAAACGATCGGACTACTCGAGATTGGACTCGCAATCTCCGAAGTCGCCTTTTTAAATGTTTGACCTATGCCTCTGCAACAATTGAAATGACCGCATTATAAAAAACGACGACCGCTGCGTTGTCGACCATGCATTGGTATACTCGAGTATATAGCCCAGTAGTTCCATTGGTTCACGAAAGGCAGACTACCGGCCCCATATTTGGCCCGGGGCCAACCGTTTAGCGAGGCCCCAAAAGTCTAGCGTTTCATTCTGCTGTGCTTGCCGTAGATTTCGATTTGAACATTAGCCGCGGCAAATATAATTTGTTTAAAGTGCCCACCTGCACGAGTAAGTATACTTGGCAGGCGATAAATCGATTATCTTACAATTAAGGAAAATATTTTGGCTGCATTTAACTAAATTCCCTTCCCTGCCCCTCACATATTTCCATAGAGACACGAGGGTGCAGTAATTCTGTAGTGATTAGCACTACGGTGATTAAAAAAAAAATCCATTAATGACCGTTGACTAAGGTTAATCTTTTCGAAATGAACTTTGGCATATTGTCAAGAATAGCTTATTTTTACCAATCATACTAAGTAAAAGAAAGGAAGCCTAACCGTTACTAAAAATTGATTTAAAAAGGAAATGTCAATGGGCATTTTATCGAGGACAGGTTCGCATTCATTTTTTTTACAATTTCCTAGTAATCTTTTAAATTGTTTTACAATTCTAATTGTACTCTCTATTTATGTGCAATGGCTATTCTAGGATTATCATCATACTTAATATTTTGTTTGTGAGTGAATAATTTAATTATGCTTATTTAATCGCGGTTTCAGAACAGATGTAATTCTGTATAAGAAAAATTGATATAATGTACTGTATTGCATAATATCAATTATGGGATTTTGAAAAACATTACTTTTATCAATTGACTAAATAGAGCAAATGCTTAAAATGGTCAAATTCGTTAATTGAAGATTGCATTTGAATGATTTAAACGCATGTCAATGCAACCTACATAAAAAAAATGCGCAGTCTGGGAATCTGACACCGGAATTCTATAGTTGAGATAGCGTGTCAGCTATTTGGCAAGCATACATTTCAGCTGTAGCAATAATATAAATTACGTCTTGATATTTAACTTTTGCGTTATTATTTCCTTTGCATGAATTTATAGAAACTTATTGTCTTTTTATTGGTGCACGTTGGCTGGTTTTTATAATATTCATCCAAGAATTATTTTGAATAATAAATTCTTTGCTGGGTGACGTCGTCGGTTTGTTGCCACAATAAAATGCCATCCTAGATGCATTCCTGACCAAATATGATTAAGAGCCTAATAACTCGCGTTGAACTGTCGGTAAGATTTCTGGAACATCAACGCTAGCTATGCCTCGTGTGGTATGTGCGCTTAGTTCTTCTTCGCGTTGTCGTCCCTAACAGAGCTATGTGCCCATGATGAAACGCCAAGGATTAAAAACGTTCCTAATGTAGATAAAGTTAGTAGTTAGTAGATCAATGTAAAAAATAAAAAGTTAGTAGATAAATGTAGATAAAATTATATTACAATATACTTTGACGGCAGTAAAACAGTTTTTAATTATTTGTATCTGTAAAAATAATAATCTATCGATGCGTACTGAATTATTTAACTGAATTATTGCAAACTGAATTATTGGCATTTAAACAGGTTGCAAAAGCATGTATTCGACTGTATACAGTTTATACAGATTACAAAATAGATTCATCGGTTGAATTGCTATGTAATTTAGACGCTAGTGGTTTTTTTTTTTTTTGCTTTGCTGCTCCTTTGTATTTGTACGATAATATCATACGCTATACAGGATAATACTATATAGTTGAATATGTAATGTCCCGCGAGAGTGCTGTTTGTTGTGAATGAATTGCGTTATCGTGTAGTGTTAGTAATTCGGTTTAGCGATCAATAACACGTTCTCGACCTTTTAGTTTGTGTCACGTTTGCTTTCCACGCGTACGTTTTTTTGTGAATGGGTTACCTACCTCAATATGTGTTACGTTGATTAATTTCGCGATTAATCATGCACTTTCGACGTTTTTATTTGTGTTGTTCCGCGCGGGGTACGGGTTTTATGAATGAGTTGGCTAATTATGCGGCGCTTGATCTTTTTACTATTTTTTCGATTAACCGGCGATATTGTTTGCCCAAACTTGTGTATACACACTTGTTTCTATACAGAGGAAACTACGTGTTATGTGGAAAGTGTGTAGAATGACGCGGAGCTCACAGCAGCTGCTTCATTCACTGCTAAAACTTTCGAGAATAGGGCACGCGCTGCTTGTTCAGCTGGGGATTTAACTAATGTATACAATACTAATATAATGAATGTGCAACAACCATTTCAATATGGTGATATGGTCACACTTCCGAAGGCTTATGTATGACGGAAGGGGTTGGGTGTGAAAGGGAGGTTGTCCCGTGTTTTGGTATACTTTCGTGAAGGTCCTAGATCTCTGCAGCAATCGATATTAGAATAATGATATCGAATCAATCAAATTTCTAGAATACGGGAATAGTTGGTTTCCGTCGAGAGCCGCTTCCTATATCCTCTGTTTTTAGTCAGTGGGTTCCAAACAACAAATGAATTGATGGAATGCATCTGAGCAACCAGATGCGTAAGGTATTAAACGTAAAACATTAAATGTTCGTTCGCTCATTTGTTCATTCGTTCGTGAGACAAATTTTTGCGACACGAACATTTGCTTGTAAATACAATTGGTGGGCTTGTTGTTTATGAGTTTAATGATAAAATAATTCAACTTTTACCTTAGCTTACGCTAGTACATCCATTCGCAGTTTGGAAAAAAATTGCAGGATACGAAAATTGTATACGGCAAAACTAATTAATTTGTTCGGGCTGGGGTCGTTTTTTTTCGTAACGGAAAGTGCGATTAATTTATTGAGTTAAAAAAGGCGTGTTTTTGAAATGATAGAATTGATTGAAATGATCCGCCTTTATTTAATCGCAAATTAAAGTTAAAAAAACACGTTATAATTCATGACTTTGTATGCCTTTACCGGATTATTGGGAATTTTCTTTCAAATTTGACGTTTATTGTTTTGTTTTAAAACAGTCTGTATACAAATAAAAAGAAAAAAAGAATAATTTATAAAATAACAGGAATTTCAAGCCTCACGGGTGTGTAATGAGGGTAAAATACGACTAAAAATACATTTGTTGCCTGAAGCAAGCTAAATATAATCCACACGCCCAATAGAATTTAGGTCCTAAGAAAACTCGCGAATAATTGGAAATTTGTTTGCCGCTGAGCATTGGATCTTTATTGCTTGGTTTACTTAAATGAAATATTTGCTGCATTTTACAACTCATGTTGCCAAGTTTAAATTTTTACCAAGTATTTGCCAAGTTTAGGAATAATTATTTAAGTGTTCAATTGCTGTTGGGTCTCTACCAACGTAGATATGGGTCCTGATTCATGCGGCCCATTTGGAAATCCGCCATTACCAAGAACCCTTCCACCCCCACCCACTCATATACTCCTACTGCAGTGGTTTCTAAAGCTGAACTCTTTGACAGACGCTTTCGATCACAAAATGTTTGCGGCCCATTGTCTTGATTAGCAAATAGTCGATGTGACTTTTATAGAGCATAATATCGAATCAATAACTTTTATTTTATCCACGAACGAGACCATAGTCTACATCGGAGAAGAGGGTGGCTCGGAAAATATACATGACGGGAGGTTAAAAGCGAGCGAGAACTGCTGCTGCAGTAGTGCCTGTACGCGGCAAACGCCCACGAATACAAATCAAATTTTAAGAGTGCCGTAGCGTGTCTATCGGATAATAGAGCCATGTGGTATCTCTCTCGGTCGCTTCTGTCTCGCGCTCCACGGCCAGAACGCCGGTTGGGCGCTCGCCACACGTGCTTTGCATCACGGATTTGCCGGTGCTGAATGGGTTAAAGCTACGGTTGCCAACGCCATCTCGTGGCGGCTCGTGAAGTCGCGTCTCGGGCGCGCGTTCGCTTTTAATGTTGGACGGTGTAGCAACAAGAGCCTGTGTAGGAAAATAGCGCTAGCATGAAATCGCGCGCGCTCGTGTTGCGTGCGTGCGTGCGCGCGCGCGCTGCAGAGTTTGGCAATCTTTTGGTTGTTGGGGGTCACCGGCGTGCAGCTGATCAAATGTGACCCGCTGGACTGGATGGGATTTGCGTGAGATCACGTGACCGTTTCTGCGGCAGTTTTCAACAGCGCCTGCAGTGGTAAGTATGAGAGTTTATATTGGATGCACGATTTAATTTTTTTAAATTATAAGTTGTAGAGGTAGTTATTTTCAAACTTTGTTTTGATGTTGATACGAAGTTTTGTTTTCTCCTAATTTTGCTAAAGTTGCGTCGGTGAATTTATGATCACAATGCCGCGCTTTTGTTTGGTGCTCAGATAAGGGTCCTGTAAATTTTGAAATCTAAATAGTACCAACACTAAATTAATCAGATACTGAAATTCTTCAAAATTTTAGTAGGTCCTAATGTAATAGTTGAAAAAGAAAGCTGTCGCAATAGTAATATTTGAAAATCCTGTACGAATATATTACACGACTTACACGATTTACACGTCTTACACGACTTAAAAGCTTTCAAGCCTGCAGCCTAATAACCAACTTTTTTACTAATGCGTTGCTTTCATATATTATAATTAAAATAATTTTGAAAAATTTAACGAATCCTATTTTCAATTAGAGTGGAGTAAATTGATTTACAATATATATACGTCGGCCCCCAGTGGCTCAGTGGATATGGTCACAGTCCCGGGTTCGATTCCCGGCGCAGGCTTTCGTTTATTCGATCCTGTGGTACAGGAATGTGCCCCTCACACATTGCCATATCGACACGAGGGGTGCAATAACCTCCTGTTGTGCTATTCACTACAGTGATCCGGAATAAAAAAAAAATTAATCTGAAAACTTTTTAAGAACTTTTTAACGGTTTACCATTGCCATTACCTTTTTCTAATTAATAATTAAAGGGAAATAAATTAAGAAATGAATTATTGATGAATTTGAAATTAAATAACAAATTAACAAATTACCAATTCCTGGGTACGTACTGGTGAAAACTTGCCCTCACACATTTCCTAAACAATACGAGGGTACATAAATTCCTTTAGTGATATTCACTACAGTGAGCGGATTTTCCCCATTAAATATAAATAAATAATATTCATTCGGATCAATGTAACTTTTATCAATTATAATATTTAATTTTTAAGTTTTTTTTTTAATTCTAAATGAGATGCAATTTCTAGTAACATTTAAACTAAGTATTTTATCTTTGCAAAATCATAAACTTTAACCTGCCAATCTTTATTTTTGGTATAAATTTGTTATTAAATATTGCCTTGAAAGAGAAACGGGACTCGCACAAACTTGAGGCGCTGTAATAGTTATCTCCTTGACGCAATGCTTATGGATTCAAAGATTACAAGAAAACTTCATGAGTGAGCTTCCATGGCATTTTTATAGAGCTCTACTAGTTCTGAAAAAATTAAATTTGTTTGATTGCACGCTACTAGCTAGGCAAATTGCAGGAAGAGTAACTCGAAAAGAAACTCGAAGAAATAAAAATTCTTGACCATGAAGAACGAGGATACGGC
>JAUJYS010004524.1:0-11882 GCA_033995665.1 Melogona broelemanni | reverse complement strand
CACCACCAACGCTGTTCAAAGTTTTTTAACCATCCGTCAAGCTAATGGGGCCATATGCTAGTGGTCAGCTTGCGGGTTTGCCCACTAAAAACGTTGTTGGCGACTTCGCATACCATACACTTACATAAGCATATGGAGGTGAACGTGGTTACAATAGCCAAACATTGGAACAGCATAAACGAAAAAAAAAAAAGTACATTCTGTTCCATGGAATTTCTTGCTTCGGTCGACCACATACGGTTCAATGTCTGAAAGCATACGAGCATTTTAACTATACTGTTTCAATTACACACTTTCAAACAATGACGAGCAAGCCAGCGTCTGTATCTTAAAACAATTTGCTGGTAACATGCAATTCTAAAAACTGCGCGGCTCCCGTAACGGACACACAGGATCGTACGGTTTAGGGCCAGCCATTCCAACACCCATCAAATCAACTCAGAAAGCCGAAATATTTGGTTCACCTGCATTAGGGTAAAGGTAGAAACAAATTGGGGTCCTAGGATGTTTCCTTTTGATGAAGACTCATTGTTGGCGATGTTAAGAATTCGGTACAGCTTGGGTTTCTCCCCCCCTCCCCCTCTCCTTCAACCACTACCATACAGCACCATTCCCACGCAGTAATGACCGTCGCACAAGTAGACCCTCGTCCCAACAAGCTTCGATATCTCGACCGAATCTCGAAGTACTGGTTCACAAATTGGCTGACCATTCGGGCGCTGTTGTGTCCGTCATTGTTTTGGTGCCACGGGGCACTTGCGGAGAATTGTGGGTTCAGCAACTTGTGCCTTTGGCTCATATTACGTGAAAATCAAAATGTGCTAAACATTGCCAAAGTTCACCTTGTACACATGTGTATAAGTTTTTCAGAATTTCTTATTACCGGTACAGAAAAAATGGACACACATGAACCCTCTAAGTCACGCGTGCCATTTGGCAACTGGCATTCAGTGTTGGGTTCGTTCCGTTTGAAAAAGAACCAGTTCCCGTTCCTCCGATGAAAAAATGAACCAGTTCCCGTTCCTCAAAAATGAACCTAGGCGTTCCTGCGTTCCTTTACAAAAGGAACCAGTTCCTTTTCCGTTCCTTCAATAGTTGAAGAATTCGAATGATGATCTCACGGAGTTGCGGTCACGGTGATGCGGTCACGGTGATTGCTGTCACAGTTGATGTCACGGAGAAAGCGGTCAAATAATATATATATAGGCTTTCAATTTCGCGACTATTTTGAGTTTTTACACCTTGTATATCAACGGTTACAGCGATAGGAGAAAAATAAGATGTTTTTCCCCGCAACCTTTACGCCGTAAAGAAGAAAAGGACTCATCCTCAACTCGATCGGGCCACTCCAAAACCAACATCAAACGCGCGCGAGCACGAATCGTGGAGGATCCCGGTCTCAATGTTGATGATGATCAGGTCAGATGACCCGTGTGTTAAAAAAAGGGAAGAAAAACAATAAAAACAAAAAAAAAGACTCAAATTGCTTATATAAAATCTATTAAAGCATCTATTTAGATGGACTTATTATTCGGAGATTATGATTTGAAGTTTTGCTATTTCTATTGACAGTCTCGTTAGTCTGCATCGTTTCAGTTCGGGTAGTTACAATACGTGCATCACGTAGTATATTGTGTTTTCTGATCATAAATTTCCTGAAAAATCTTTTGACGACAAATGACAATATAGATTCTGAGGGACACCGTGCAGCGTAGTCAACAACGTATTGTGCGAATACCACCGACAACAATGATCTGGTTGAATAAAATCGATTAATTCTCGGGTTTCTAAGGTTTGGATAAAATTTATGGACAAACGATTTTCAGAACATAGAATTCGAAAAGCTGAACCGCACATTTCACTTCCAGCTTTTGCACCTGTATCCTGAAAAACGTTTTCTCATTCTGTATTTTTTCCCCAAAGCGAAAAACCACATGGTGCTGTATATTTTTTCCACCCAAAAGGAAAGGAGCACTCTTGGTCCTGTATATTTTTTCCCCAAAGAGAATGAAGCACTCTTGGTGCAGTGAATTTTTCCTCTAACGGATTCCCCATCCGTGATTACAGAAATACGAGCAACTGCGAATGGCAACATTGTTAGATAACGACTTCGGTCAACCACCATGCGCATCAATGTTACGCTACCGATTTTCTAAGAAATTGTAACCGATGGTGACCTATCGAACTCTCGTCCGCAAAGTCCAAGCATTTTTACTGTTCGGTGGCGCAGTTGTATGTCGTCATTAGTCGCTCATTCCGTTCACTTTACTCGAGATTTTGGTATGCAAGACGTTACGTCGCCGACACGAATCATACGATCTCTATTGTGCCGGCGTCTCCCTTATAAGCTCGGGTGAACCACATCGTCACCTTCCCCCCGTATCCCAATTCCCTCCTTACTCGGATTCCCCAACTCGCCCCTCCAATAAAAGATCACGAAATTTAATAGGTTCTAGCTAAACTATATAACGCATTTTTTGCGGTTTATGATACCCGGTGTACCTGTATGGCGCTATCAACGCTGCAGGAGCGAGTCCCGAATGAGATAATGAGAAAGTAAACCGACCAGAACCACTAAAAAATTCTGACGTCAAATACGTCGGAGCTATCGCTCGCTATTCAGGTGATCCGAACGCGAGATTAAAGGCTGACCGATATATAAGCACTATGTAGGCCTATGATAACACTTGTTTTTGAAGCTATATAGGACTTTTTGCAAAGCTGCACAGATGCTAAAGGCTGCATGCAGTATTTTAGATTCAAATCCGAAATCAAAACATTTTCAACTTTGCAGTCGAAAAAGATTGAACACAAATATGAAAATATAGGAGCACAATTTTTTTTTGTTTAATTACCGTAGTGCCAAGCTTGTGCACTACAGGATTACTGCACCCTCATGTGTATGGAGATGTGCGAGGGGAAGGGAAGGGATTGGGAATGGCAGCTGGGAATGCCAGGCTGCAGGATCCACCCCTAAGCTCTGCCGTCGTGCAGACGTGAAAAGTTTTCTGATGGATAATTAAACTGATTCAAGCTCAAAGTCACAACCCTTTTGTTAGTAGCCATGTGACAAAAAAGGAAGGACTACATGATTGTAAAGCTTCCAAGCATTTTTTTACTATTACTTTTCCCCCCAGTGCATTTTTCTGTCCGGGCCGAAAAAAATGGAAGTACTCCTCTTTCTATATAAATGGTTCATAAATAAGATCGAGATAAACAAATTAAATATCAGAATTGTTTTGCCTCATTATAAGCTTATTCCCGAATGACTGATGCCGGAGGCAAATTTGTTTCGTTCCTTGTAGTAATTGTTATTTGGAGACTAGACAGTGTATATACTGTACCATACTGTACTAAGTGTATATACTGTACCATACTGTATCATTTGGCGCTAACGACGTGTAACCACGTTGATTCAGGAGTTTTGGCGGGTTTTTTTTAAATATTTTTTGGGCATTGTTTTTATAATTAAAGGAAAAGTGGAAAGATGGGTGTTCGATGATTTATAAAATTAAACAAAATATGGAACCGCCTTCTCCCTTGTGTAACTCAGTGTTGCTTTCTTTCCGAATAGCTATAAAATTAAATAAGTTAGCTGACCGGAATGAAAGAGCTCAGAAGTAACCTAAAGTAGAATTTTCGGCTTTGAGGTCAGTTTACAGGAACAAGAAGGCCAACTACGCTTGCATTTAAGCAAATGAAAATTATATATGGAAAAAAATCAGCAAATTTCTGATCACATCCACTTTCAACAAATTATTTGAAATCTTCAAAATGATATACTCTGGCAATGTTCAATAAAAAATAACAGAAGGAAATACATAACAATATAGACGACTGCAGGCATGTCCCTCAACAGTCGAAAATATCAATATATACTTAGTTATGTTTAGCCAACCTATCGTCGTTCATCCTCGGTGCGCGCCGAGAGACTATCGTTGTGTCGATATTGTCTTTAAACTTCCATCGCAATAAAAAATAAATTAAATCTATCGTCTAGTTTGATTGACAAGACGACAAATACAGATTTTAAGAAAACGCTAAATTTCTCTTCTCCCAAATGACAACGTCTGTAGCGAACAGCAAAGATTACTGAACTGAACTACTTCAAGAATAAGATATCCACGTCTGTATAATAAATAATTCAATATTAGATAAGGGGAGGGTGGAATATTGCCACGGTAGGAAAGCTGATAAATAGGGTTGATGTTCGAAATTCATGCACACCAACGAGTAACCTGACCCATCCTCCCCATCTTCTCTCCCCATATAGCGTCATAAACTCATAACTGAAAACACTTGATAGACAATGCGATTCGGCACCTCTATTCCAAATCCACAAATCCAATTAGCGAGTGTGCTAAAGGCGTACAAAAAGCTGTTACATGCCGTCCACTATAGGCGCAATTGGTTAATTGCACCCCGTGATTGCCCCCAAAAATTAAAGACCCCCGAGGACATCATCGGGGAAGTTTTTCTCTAGCTTTTTCACATTTTAATCACTGCCGTTTATGAGAGTTGCGACCTTATATTATTTGGGGGAAATCAGATAAAGGAGGACGGTTGGAGGGAGTCGTGCGGGAATCGCGATAAAACAACTACCTGTTGTAGCCCCCGTATAAAAAGGAGACTCAAAAATGTGCTCCTTATTTCTTTATTGGCATGATTGCGTGGCTGGTGGAGAAATTGGTTATTCTACGTTTTACAAGCTGTATTGCTGATTGCAGTAAAAAAACAGCGCAGGAATACATTAACATGAAGGTTGAATCAGCAATATCTACTCCAACAGAAGCACGATTTCGTACAAAATTTCACTTTCGACGCGCTTGGCGTTACTTTTTTCAGATACAAGATGAAATGATTCTTGCAAAAAACTGGATAATCAAACGCAAATGATCTATTGTGACATTTTAAAATCAGCACTTACTTGCACTACTCAGACTTGGTAAACAAGTACATGCCAAAACATGCATACATGTACATGTTATTCCAATTGAATCTGGCAATAGACTTTTGAATATGTCGACATGACTACAAATTTTCTTTTTCAGATTTCAATTTTTTTTTTTATATTTTCAAAATTTGATAAGATTTAATATGTTCCACGAGACTCACTGGTCGCAATATTTCAGCTCTCCATCTAGGACGTATGAAACTTGGTTAAAAATATCCTCAAATAAGTTGAAACAGCCAACCAAGGTTCATGACAAGTTAAATAAAAGGGATTAAAAACAATCGAGATAAACAGTTGAAGGTTCTCAAATACTACGGACTGTCATTGCCGGTCAAGTATTTTCGATATATTCAGGAGAAGTTGGAAATATTACACTAATTCATTTATTTGCACGTCTTTGTGCAACCTTAAAAAAACATTACCTTTTAACTTTAACTTAAAACTTTATTGATATTCATTAAACTTGTGACGATGAAGTTAATATTTTTGGTAGTTGTTTCAGAACTGTTTTCGTAAAGTATGAATACAGTTTGTAGCTGTGTGCTTTAAGAATATTATCTCATAACTAACGCATCACTAACTTAGTCACTCCTTGAATTTATTTCCGCATTTTATAGACTATCACACTTGATAACTTTTTGCTATGTCAACCCCCAATGCTCAAATTAATTTCGCATATGACTAATGAAAATAACGAGCAGCAGTTTTATTAATCGCACAGAGCAAAGATGCCGCGGCATATGCAGCAACAGAAAAACAAACAAATCGTAAAACACTTACAGCCATGACAAATTTATAACGCTGCTTGCCTTCATACAGGTGGGTCAGTAATCAGTATAGATGTAATTACGATTGGCAATAACCATCTAATGCACAGCGGAAATGATAACGCAATTACGCTTTATAGAATTGAGCAACTATAGCAACCCAAATATAATTCATTAAATCAATAGCCGATGGATGGTGTAACCCAGTATAATAATTGTCGCGCAATATTATCAAGTCGCAAAACTTTGATAAGTGCAGTGTAATGGCGCCCGGTACGCTGAAAAAAAAATATTTCTACCTGGCGCGACATAAAGGCGACGAAGAAAGAAAATAAAGCACTTCTACACATTGTTTTGTTGTTGCTATGGACAGCGACACACAAGTGTTGGTCAGAGACGGAACAGAGAAGTTCCGTTCCTAGGAACGGGCTCCTTTTCCGAGGTACTTTGGAACACAAAGGTTCCTTTTGTTAGGAAAGAATGCTTGGAACAGTTTCGTTCAATTCGTTCACTTGAAGATTACAAATTACACTACTTATCATTTACATATTTTATTTCAATTGCATACTTTTAAAATTAAAATTACATACTTTTTTCATGAACTGGATTTAACATTTAAAGATTAAAATTTTCACCTCTTATTAATTACATCGCTTTTAATGATTACGTTCGCATTCAAACCTCGCAGTATAATTGACTAATGGAATTAATCACTCATTCACTAATTAATTACCCATTTACTAATGGTATTAATAGTTGGGAGACATTCAATTAGGAAAGTAATTTTTTTCGTTCAATTATTTTTTTTAATCGAAGGGATGGAAAATAAACGTAAAAGTTCCAAATTCCAAGAAAATGAACTATGAACGGTTAGATTCCTTTCAATTTCCGTAGGAACTGGAACGGGTTCCTTTAAGAAAGGAAAGAACTCACAACTGGCAATGGGATGCCGCTAGGAGCGCAGTATTATAATAAACTTGAAATCGAGAAATGCTAATGCATAAAAGGAAAGCGTTCGATCGTTCGGTGGACTCGCGAAAGAAAAAGAAAGTTGCCCGACGAATAATGGCGAGCGTGACGGAATTACAATTGAATGGTAATTTATAACAATAATGTTCTATCATGCGAGGACTAAACGCCACGCAATAAAAAATTGCAGGTCTTCAATTAAAAATCATCTGGCGTTTGACGGGTAATAAAACTACCACTATTATTACTTACCTAATGAGGCAATAAATGATTGAGAGGCGGAAAAAAAGCAAGCTGAAAATAAGGGCAAGCAGTGGCGGAGCATCATTTGATATTCAGCTTCATAAAATAAACTTGCTACAGTGAACAGGCTTGTTGCCTAGTTTATTTGCAAGGTTGCTTTTTTTCTTTCCAACAAGGCACATTTGGATGCTGTAACAACATAGTAAATCAGCATAATGTAACATAACTTAGCATTGCCCAAAACATTTTTCAATAACAATGTTATAAAGCACACTGGGGCAATTATTCCAAATAAGTGGACCCTCAATCAAAGAGCCATTAGCTATTGTATATACAAGAACAGCTGTTCCAAGATATGTATCAGTTGAAAAATAATTTTCACCCACAAATAGTTGAAATCATAATTTCATGCATGTGTTCCAAACGTTGATGTATTAAAATATGGAAAATTTCATTGGACAAAATTTACAATTCAAGAGCAATTGAATTTGGGGGTGTTCAGGGGGATGGAAAAGTTTCCGTTGGCAGTGATGGGACTAGATAATTAAATTGCACCAATAAATACCTCCTTTCATACAAGTAATTTTTCAAAGTTCTTCCAAGCTTTCACGGGATTTTCTCGGCGAAACGATTGTCACCTGTTCGATTGGCTTCCAAATGCAAAACGAAATGGCAAAACGAACACCTTATTTACAATCCAACCTGATACTGAATCGCGTGTGAAATAAATTTGAATAAAACGAGACTCACGAGCGAGATTCCTAGATTGATATCGGCTCATGCCATCATCGATTCGTGAGTTAGTAAAAAAAACCGTGACTGCCTGAACGTCATACTCGTTGCCACCATAAAGATAAATACCCTTATGAATTATGTCTGCCCTGGAAGTGGTTAGTGATCTGATCTGCCAGTAGATGGCGATCGAACAACTGCAGGGAATCGTGAAACGACTGCTCTTGACGTAACCTTGACAATGGTGACTACCGAGCGTTATATTCATTTTTAAGGTGACTACCGCTATGGGCAGTTATGCTCCCTTACATTGGATCCGGCATATCCTCATTTTTAACGGAATACGTGACCGTTCTATAGAATTCGGTCTATAGTTCTAGTGAATTATTGCCCCTACGTATGTAAGTTTTAACGAGCAAGTGAATTATTGCCCTTGTTGGCAAATGTAAGCGACAATCATAAAAGTGGCCCATTTTTTAATATTAGCCCTACGCATCTTGATACTACGCACTCGGGGCAATAAGAAATCGTTAATAATGATACAGTAATAATGACGGCCGTCCCACAATAAAATCGAGAAAAGTGAGCTGCGTGGCATATTAAGTTTTATGAGTGCCACGTGACTTTTTGTGCAGCAAACATTTAACTCTCGTCAAGGGGTGGCTGCAGCTCTCGCACAAACACCTCTTTAACCTTCTCCCCCTAAAAATAATAATTGGCAATAACGCATTTATGTTACCATGTTAGTATTTTTATCCTTGGTGCTTCAGCAGCAGCATGCGAGGGGCACATTTTCACCAGTATCCGGGATGGAATAAACAAACGACATCGTCGGGAATCGAACCCAGGACGGTCGCACCACAAATCTATATTAAATCTGACTGACTTGGCAACCGCTTGAGCTTCGGCTTTGCTTCTTGAATAATTCGTGAAATTTAAAAATATTGCTTTTATCGTGTTTCACAGATGCATTTTATCTGCAATTCAGATTTAATCGTATGCCTCAAAGCAAAAAGCTGTTAAAGCAACACAATTTTGGGAACCTTGAACAACACTATTGGAATAAGGCAAAACCAAAAATGCAAAGTTTGCATGAATACATGTACTTACTTACAGTATAAGATTTTAACTGAATGCAATAATTGGATGAAAATATAAATGAACGAGCGACATGTTTATTGAAATATCAAAAACATAAATCTTAAAAATCTCGTTGTTCATCGTCGATTGAGTTTATTACAATCGACCAAAAGGAAATTAAAATAATTTGTCATAGGTCAAATCACAGGTCATTGAAAAGCATCTTAAAAATGTTAAAAAAATTCATTAGAGAAGCTCTTGCTTTAAAGGCTGGTAAATATGCGAACGACAATAAATCCGGTCAATGTTTAAATATTTTTTTAACTGAATGTGCAACTCTTGTTCTTACGACCTGCGAAAAAACGCAGCCGATAGCGAGACAATATTTAACTGATTTATTAGTTTAATATTAAATTTGTTCAACATTCGTTTCTGTTTCTGTACATGTCGTTACTGTTCGAACATCTTCATTTTAATTTCCCCGCGAATGAAATAATAAAAAATCCCATATAAACAATGTCATTGTCCCCAACATGATTTCTTTGCGCCGTTTCACAACAGAAACAACAAGGTGTAAAAAAGAAGGAGCTGATGCTAGCACAGCCACATAGTGAACACTTTAGTAGGGGGAGAGACAAAAGCCAGTCGCCATCATCCGCCCCTCTTTTATCACCAGCGCTATAGGCTTGACCAGTGGTGACCATATATATATCAGCTTATGTAGGTCCCTCGTAATTGGGTCGGTAATTTTAGTCCAGTGTGACTGCGCGCCTTCCGGCATCGGGAAAACAGCAAAGGTTCCGAAGCGCAATTTTTACAGAAGCAATAAACGACTCAACTTTGGGACACCGCCACTAGAAATTTACAATAACGCTTCGGGGGCCAGTGGACACGAACATAAACGTAGATGGGGAATCATCGCGACCACTTTGGAAAGATCTCCCCCCACCCCTCACCATCAGAAGTGGTGTCTATACGCTCGATAATTCGATTCAAATCTGATTTGATAATCACCATACTTCCATAGAATCCAGTAAACTAATCGATTATGATACCAAAATATAAATATTAATTTTATTGCCCAAGAAACACTGCAATTTCTCCTCTATTGTCATTGGTGCGGCATCACAAATTATCTCCTTGAGCAAATCCATTTCTAACTGGAAATCGTTCGATGGTTAAGATCGAATCGTTACGTTAGTAACGTCTGGATGCCTGCACGTTACAATAAATGGAGGTACGACACATCGTATTCGAACGAGAGCGTGTTCATCATCACATCACGTATTCCGGACAGAATAGCAAAATAATAAACAACTTGTTCAAACGCCTTAATGAAAATTTTTACGTACCGAATGCTCAGTGGGTACGGCAACATATTACGGAGCGTACGGTCCCGGGTTCGATTCCCGGCGCAGGCTTTCGTTTATTCGTTAGCCTGGGGTACTAGAGTCACCCCTGATCGAGCTTCCATTAGGAAGTCCAGAGTTTAGGGGTGGAACCTACAGGCTGGCTGGTTATACCAGCTGCCATTCCCCTCCTTTCCTTGCCCCTCACATATCGCCATAGCGACACGAGGGGTAGTAATCCTGTAGTGATCCTACTAAAGCACTACAGTGAACAAAAAAAATCTATGAATGGTTGAGAAATATTTGTTTCACGCGACATGCATTCAACATTTCTATAACTACAAAAGTATTTCCATTTGGAAAATAACTTATGAATTACAAATTTATTTGTATATCTATACATTTAACAAGCACGTTTGATTGTATTATACTTTGCTGCGCCTTCACATATTGCTTTAGCGACACGAACGCGCAGAAAAATTCGCGTTTGGTGTACTGTTTACATATTTCTTGTTAAAACTTACAAAATTGTAAATTTTACTATCCATTCGCTGAAATAAATAAAATAAAAAATTAATTAATATTGCTTCAAAATTTAAATAAATTTTAGTTTTTACAAATAGCAGTTGCAAACAATGCAGAAATATAATATATTTCAATGCAATTCACTATTGCAATTCACTATTGCAATTCACCATGCGATTCACTATGGGTAGCTATAGGGTATCTATTTAGCCATAGCTAACAAAGAAAAATTTCCTTTGCGTTAATATTTGCAAAGCGACATAATCCATTGCGCAGATTTTCTCTAAATGATAAACGATAGCAAAAATGATAAGTTTATGACGGCAACATTTTGTTTCGTTAAAAATATTAACCTTTGTATGCTTTTGCGAAAAAGCAACAGAAAATTAATATTCTTGTTAAATTTAGCATTATTGATTACACAAGTGTCAGTCCTTGATGTATTGATTAGTGCGTTATATATATTACTACTCAGAGTACATCCTTTGTGCTATGTAAGGTCAACGCGACAAAAAAAAAACAACGCAGCGACTGACTGAACATGCCGAAAGTCCTAAATCGTTGCAGTACACTTTAAATCTACGTCGCTTAACAGAATACTTATTATTTCTCAGTGATCGTTTCGCTTTACGAATATAGCCGATAGGTAATTCGATAGCGATCGACGCTCGTGAAGACGACTGGCCGCGTGCGCGAAAGATCTAAAGACGATAGCGGGTAACGCAGCGAGAAATTAACGGGGAAAGGAAAGTCCTGAAGATTACAGGATTACGCGACAATCTTCGAAAAACGCATCGCGCTGGCGCACCTCAACAACCACAGTGAAATCCCATTTCCAGCGATGTCACCAAGATGATTAATCCCATTTATTTTCCCTTTCTCCCAAGGTCATGCCCCTTCCAACAGTTTAAGAACGAACGAATTTCAATTAACAAATTAATATTTTGTTCACACAAATCTGGAGCAGTGTGCGCCTAAAAATTAACATTAAAAATAAACTTTTATTTTATTTCGACACGTACGAATGAATCATCGTAGCGCACTCGGTAATTCGGACCAGCTCCGATTCGGAGGTCAAGTGTTCGATTCTCGGCGCGGGCTCTAGTTTAATCGATTCTGGGGTACTGGACAAAATGTGCACATTACAAATTACCATAACACGAATGGCACAGAGTATCCAGTAGCCATATTCGTTACAGTGACAAGAAAATAATTCAACTCCGATATTTTTTTTTTTTTTTTTTTTTTTTTTTTAAATTAACC
>JAUJYS010004523.1:0-11883 GCA_033995665.1 Melogona broelemanni | reverse complement strand
CACCCCATAAACAATCAGCTTCATATTTTCAAACATATCGCCAGAATGCTACGGCGCGGCGATTACCTCATCTAAATCCATATTCCCGGTCGACTTTTCGTGGTAGAGAAATTTGTGTACGCGCCTTCCTTCGGAATGGAACCCTTGGGAACAGTGCCTGTACTTTTGTCAGATTAAAGATCTCTTGCCTAGGTCAGAATATTAGCCAAAATATTGGGTCGCCCCCTTGGGGTGTGACTAGTTGTATAGCAGCAGCAAATATTGTAATCTAGTAGTGCAGGTAAAAATAGAACATCTTAATTGTATTTATAAAGTCGTAAGCACACCTTCCTTCAGAATGGAAGTGAAGCCGTGGAACCCGTGCCTGTACATTGTTATGAAAATGTTTAAAAGATCCCTACCCAAGTATGAAGGCAAGGTTAGGTAAAATTGTCTCGACGTCTGGGATTTTTAAGACATTAAAATCCCCAGACATTTCGAGGCATTATGTATTTTTTTTTTTTAATTGTGACCTTTCTAAACATCCGACATTTTTTAGATTTAGATAGAATTGTCACCGCGCTTGCGCATTTAAGGCGACTTAGGGTATGAGTGAATAAAATAAATTAAAAGAAAGAAGGAGAAAGGGTTGGAAAAGATTATGGGTAGGGATTGGTTCGATGGGTCGGGGGATATGTTTTGTGATCTCGTTCAGCGTTTTCATATAATTTACATTCACATGTTTTTTATATATACTTAAATTTTAACTTTCGATGAATTTTTCCGAAAAAATTTAATAAATAACTTTTCTAACATTCGAAAAATGAAAGACTAGGCATCAAAAGTTCGTCACTGCGTTTTAAAAAAATATTTTTCAAAGTCCTGGCTTAACAAAATAAACTCATCACGAGCCGCCAGTGATGGAAAGTCCAAGGAATGTGAGCGACGTTCACGTTGGAACGGGGATGCGAATGAGGCGCCAGTAACTACGAGTTTTCTTTGCCTGCTGGCGCCCTGCGTTCATGAGCGAACTCTAGTGACCGCAAAAAGGCGAGTAGACGGCTGGTGGCGCCACCCGTTGAACATCCAACCGACGATATAAAGGATCTAAAAGTATGCTTGTTGTAAAGTGTTTCACTGATGCGCCATTTTGGGATGACGTGAGCTCGTCACTTGACTCATCCTGGCTCTCGTACATGATCGCAAAGCATCTAGTGATAAACGGATAAAACCAACATTTTCGGGGGAATTTACTAAGAGTAAAGGCATAAAATCGCACGAAAACGATGCCATACAGAGGGACCGTCATGCTAACGAATAGCGTCGCACTCTAAGATTTAGTCATCTTTGACTAGTTCGTCTCCCCTTCTCCCCCTGCTGGCCACTTATCCTCGTCGATTGGACTCGTCCGCGACTGGAGCCAGTGAAGGACATACGGCGAGCAGACAGGCGCCAAGTAGCTAGCAGCAACGCGCGCCCCTATTTTGTCGTAGCCGCGCATACCGCGTTTTGCGTTCTGACCATGAATGTCGTGTAGTACAGTTTTGCTGGACGGGCATCCTACAAAAATCGAGAAAGACCAAGTACTAGTACTCGACGACACGCTACAGTTTTGAACCCTCATCTTCAACCCCCAGGAAACGTTCAACCGGGCCTCTCTCGTTCTTGGTTATGAGGGATATTTACGCTGCATCAACAACAACCCCAGTGTTTTATTCACGTACGTCCGAAGAAGACAAGCGGATTTACAACGCCCGTGTCTCATGCACCGAAGTGGTCACAACAGCGCGTCGTTGTCGCGTCCGGAATAATTTACTGGATTGCCGGAGACGACGATCGATCGCAGCGGCGTCGGCGGCCCACGACAGGATGACACGGAGGCCGCGCAACATTCCGTCAATCTCTTCCGCACCAACGCCACCATGTTGCCGCGGCTCATAGTCAGAGCGGCGGCGGCCGGAAGTGTTGGTGGTGGCGGCGGATTGCGCTTGTCGACGACAAGGTGAATCGACGGCGACGACGTGATACCAACAACCTCGGTGTTAATAACGTCGCGGATAGCGTGACTCGGCGACGGTCGCGGGAAGTTGCGACGATAGCTACTACGACGACCGATTCGGGTCGTCCGGGTGGTGGTGGTGGTGATTCTAATATTGGTTTTCGCGGAGTGGTGAGCGGGTTGGACGGTGGTGGTGGTGGAGGCGGCGGCGGCGTGGCTGGAGCCTTCAAGAGTCGTCTGAATGGTATCTACCGCGAGTACAAGTCCAAGGCGTCGTGCAAGGCGTCGTCCGGCAAGACGACGACGTCGACCACGACAACGACGTCCAACGCGTCAAAATTATGTTGTAGCGCGTCGTTCATGTTTCGCTCCAAGCGAAACGCGATCGTGAAACGTTTGTGGAAAACTCGGCTGTCGGGGTCGGGGACGACAGTGGGGGGCGGTCATCACCATCACCACCAACTCCACAGCGGGCAGCAGCCATACTGCTCGCCGGCCACCACCACAGACACGGCTCCGACGGTGGTGTCGGACGACGATGCCGGCGGCGTGGCCTCCTCGCCCCCCGAGGCCGACTCGTTGAAGTCGGTGGCGATGGCCATGCTGCGGCGGCTCAAGGAAGTGCAGCTGCGGTTGCTGCTGGAGGCGGTGGAGTGTCGCGGCGGCGAGCCGTCCGGTTGCGTGATGGTGCCGGGCGGGGAGCTGCGGGTGAACCGGCTGGCGGTGTCGCCGCACGTGTTGTGTTGTCGGTTGTGGCGGTGGCCGGACCTGCGGCACGCGCTGGAACTCAAGCGGCTGTCGTGCTGCGGCGGCGGCGGGGCCGAGGACGATCACGGTTATGTGTGCTGCAATCCGTATCACTGGAGCCGGCTGTGTAAACCAGGTAGGCTTGTACATGTAGTTGACGTGAGCACAGTTAATTATGATTGAAGATTGAAGATAATTTGAGTGCACTTTTTTTTTTCTTCAGCGTTTTACTTATCCGTTTTTTTTCTCCCGTTAACTCGTTTTTTTCTCCCCAGTGTTTTAGATTGTGGCAACCTGGTTGTCAGTTTTGTAATTTTGGATTTTTACTTTCAGTATTTTTATTTTTTAATTGCGAAACTTTTTTCAATATCGTTGTGGTAATTGGCAACTTCGTTGCCACTGTGGCCAAACCATGTTGTTTATTTAGAATCGTTCGAATTCATTTATGGTAATTAATTCAAAGAATATATTAATTTGTTGATACGATGGTGGTTGGGAAGATATGAAACCAGGAGCCGAATAATTTTAGGACAATTTAATATTTGATTATCATGGGAGGAACTTAGATGGTCAACTTTTTGCGTCAGTTACCTTCTATGAAATCTTGTGGAATTATAATTTCAGTTGGATTTTAAAGATTCTGATATACCCTTTTTTCGATGTTTGGAATATTCTATCCACCAGTGCTTTTCGTTTAATCAAAAATTCAACTCGCGCGAGCGTATGAGTTCGCGTTATTTTTTAAAGCGTACTTAGTACTGCGCCTAGTAACTCAGATATTTTATTTTGTTCTGTGTTGTTGGCGCAATCAAGTTAAAAATCCTGGTTACATTGTTTTGCAGCAAAGGAGAGAGAGAGAGAGAAAAGCAAGCGGATTAAATTACGCGCACTTGCGGTGAACACGTGGGCACAATCTGGTGAAATAATCCGATTGAAGGCGTTCCATTAATTATTCAGTGAAGTTGAGATTACACATGGGCAGGCAAGCCTCCTTCCCCAATGCTATAACTGGTTAAAACTCGAAGAATTTCTTGTTCCTCCAGTAGCTGCGATTGAAAAATTCCCTTGGCGCTACAGCAAAAAAAATCACCTTTATTTTAGTCTTACAACTTGACATCTTTGGGCTCAGTGCATATATGATGATGACACAAGCTCGTTACCTATTTTCAGACTGATTAATAGCGTTTGCATTTTGCGTAGAAAATATGCTTTCTCTTTAAAGTTTATAAACGTGTAAATATATAAATATTTATTTTTAGTAGGGAAATTCCCCTCACTGTAGTGAATATCACTGCGGGATCTTCGTGTTGCTTTGGCAGTTTAGACAATTAAAATGTTTTCGGTGAACATACTATTGCAAAAACTGGTTCGAATAAAATGGAGTTTTCACCCACTACCTGACCGCCCATTGCGCTGTGGGGTAAATGACACCAGCGCCGCCAACGGACGTTTCCGTTTCCTGTACGCAATACCGTTGAGATAGCTCTCTATGGTGATAGTGGCGGGTGCACGGTTCTGGCGTGATAACTTTCATCTCGGTCGCCGCACTGTTGTTACGCGCGGGGTCAACCGTCTATTGTGTCACCGAATAATGGCAACGTGGATCGATACGATAAACCCGGGCATGGTCAGCCAAAAATTCTTTGGAAACGTGGGTTTCGGTTTCCTATCGTTAAAAGCAAAGAACTAAGGAACCAGATACGATACTCCATAATTCACTAACCTTAAAATACATTATGTTTTTCTTTGATTTAATAACGGTATCATTGGGGTCATATTGGCGTGACTTTGTTCTTAAAATGTATTTGCTAAAATTAAATCCAGTAGCCTTGTGGGTCAAAGTGCCGCTACACAAGTGTTCGATTAAAATTTTAAAAATAATTTTAATTACAATGTGAACGGGGTAAGCAGCTCCGGTGAGGTTTATGGCAGGGGCCAAATGCCCAATCAAAGACGGTTTTTTCACTACTTACAAGAATGTTTACTGCTTCTGAACCACCTCCCAGAGGGCTATTTGATAATTCGGTCTAGCCTAGGCTTCTGACCTAGGTAGGGATATTTAACGTAAACCGAACAACGTACAGGCACGGGTTTACTTGCGTTATGATGTAAGTCGTGTGTACGGGAATTAAACACGTAACTAATTTTTTTTCCCCGAAATATTTAAGTAGTAGTTTATGTTTTATAAAGATACGTCTTATGTCAAGGTGCATCTTATTTTTTAACAAAACGTAACAAGACACGTTTCAGTGGGAGGAAGTGGGTGGAGGGGAGATGTTCACACGAGAACCAGGATGGAGCCTGGCGCCGTCTTTTCCTTTGCGTTTGTCAAAACACGTGGGAAAAAACAATTAAATATTTCCTGTCGCACTAATGGAGGGGGAGACTGAAGAACGTTTTTTGTTAAATCGCGTGTATAAGTTGCCATAGTGGCTAATCAATCCGAACCCCTCACCGATCATGTCATTATACGCAGCACAAACCCACATTATTATTTTTTTGCCAACTCCAATATTGACTTTTATTATTTTGCGTCTTGGAGCGTGCACACCCCTCCCCCCGTGCCTCCACGGCGCCCGCCGTTCGTTAAGGTTTTTTGTTGTACAATTTATTTTTTTCGAGTTGACTTTAATCCCAGGCCTAATCCCATTTCTGATGGGAAGGTGAACAAACCGCCCATTTCCTCCCTCTCCCCCCCCCTACCACCACCGGAAATGACCGCGACGCGAAGGGGGCGATGCGCTTTTTTTTTCTAACTCCCTCGCTATCTCTCTTGTTTTTGGTGGCGCCAATAATCTTGCTCAATATATGATCGTATGGGGAATAATAATTGCACGTAATTTCTAATCTGTCGGTCTATAGATTTCCGGTGGTGTTGCAGCAAAGGGCGGGGAAAATAAATGGAGGTTGTTTTTTTTTGGTGCTTTGCGGTCGAGGGATTGCGTTAATGATGTTTAAATTGCGAATTGATGTACCGGGTACAGTATATCCTGCGTCCGTTGTCGCCACCTGAGATATTTTATTTTTTTGTCTCCTGGATTATTCTCGTGGGAGTTTCCAACGACGGACCAAGTCTGATTAGATCAAGGAAAAATTATACCTATTTTTTACAACATTGAAAAATATGTATTTTACTGATTAAGAGCTGATTTTCCCCAAAAAAAGTTCGATACTGAACCGTACGTTTCCCCTGATTAATTAGAGCTCGTCCCGTGTAATATGACGTCACCACGTCAAGAAAAAATCGGAACGAATTCAAAATGGCCGTCGACAATGAATTCAAAATGGCCGCCGGAAGTGAATCAACATGCGATCATTCCACGTAAAACTAAATTAATAAATCGTTCCATGTAAAAGTGACGTAAACATTGTATGCCGCCCCTTAAAGCAATTAAAGCGAGCAACCAGGCATAGCATCGATGCTTCGAGTGGTTGCCAGTCATGTGTCAACCATATTTTGTTGGCGTTACGCAAGGGGCAGTTGCCTTGGCGCGAATTGACGCGAGAACGTGTTGAGCAACTTTGTTGGCGTGACAGAAGTCATGACGTCATTCGTAAATCGGTCACGTTGTCCCGAGCACGTCTGGCGAAAAGCAGAACCCAGCTTCGCGCCAGAGCCGACATATGTGACCGCTTGGTGGCGTTGTAAGTCCAACGCGTCAATTGAATACGTATTTAGGAAATCACACTATTTGTAATAATTTTTTGTTTCATCATTTTATTGCAAATAACCTACATACATGTACGGTATATTACACCTGTACATATAATATTTCCTGTCTTCCCAATCTTCCCTGGTCAAAGATACCAAAATCGTCAATTGAATGCGTACGTTGCTTGGAAAGCTTTCCATAAAGTCTCAGATAAATTGTCGCGGGACAAAAATAAACGTGATGCTATGTAATTTTGGCCTCATAGTGCAACTGTCAAAATTTGTTTTTATTTATCGTGCGGACCGTTTGGGTTGTTGAAGCACCTGATTTGAACGCTCTTGATAAGCTATCAGCTGTTGTTCGCAATGTTGGTTGTAATCTACTGAGAATCTTGGCGAGATAGCCCGTTTGGGACGTAGGCCTCAGGAGGATATTGTTTAACTCGACACTGTATTTCGCTCGAAAATATTCATACCCGATTAGTTTAAATGAAAATGGCTGTTCTTTGGCGTGTAGCAAAAAAAAAATTGCGTCAAGTTGACGAATTGGGAGATTAGGTTTTGGACGCCTCTCGGGGATTTATGTGGGCAGCTAGCAATTTAATGTTGTTGTTGACAAGGCAAGTGTGAGTGTGTGGGATTTGGTGGTCCTCGCGCGACGTTCTCTGGCGAAGTCCGGGTTGTGCAACTTTGACGTAAAAGTTTCGCCGGCCATTTTTTTTTTTCTTCCTTATACGTGTTTTTTCTTGTTCGCGTATGAGTGCACAATACATATACTTGGTCGTATATACACACACACGTACAAGCCAAGCGCCGCCGCCATGAGTTAAAAGTTATTTGCGCCATCAGTCTCTCTCTTCTCCCACCACCAAGCCTATGCGAAAAGCATCAACGACTCGGCTAGTCGCGGCAGTCAGTCGCGGCAGCATCGCGCGCGGCGCGCAGACCATTGGCGTCAGTCGCCTCCGTGGCGTGCGCGACGGTGGTCCCTTCTCCATTGCTTGTTTTTCGAAACGGAGGGGGGTTAGGGCACCTGCACAGGGCGCCGGGCTGGCTCTTTTGCCGATGTACGTTTGTACAAAGTTTATTTAATTGAAATCCAACCGATTGCATAAAATAAATTATAATAAATCAGTGGAATAAAATCTGATTATAAGATACTTTTTGATCCGTCGGTTACAGAAGAAGATACCCGCTGCCATCCCCCATTCCAGCCATCAAATCAAAAGTTTATTTGTTTTCATCTTTGATTATATATTTTTTTATTTCATTCTGGGGGAGGGGGTGGAGAAAATAGGCTCTAAAGTTTTTACATTCTTATAATTTTTAAGATGCTGCAACGGCTTCAATTGTATTTGTGCGAGGATCTGATCATTTTCTCTCATTTGTATTTATTACAATAGTTACTCGTTAGTTTAGCCGCAATATTATTGTTCAAGATTATTGATATTATTGTTATAAACCCAATTCGTCAAGAAGCCATTTTTCGTTCATTGTGCCTATACCATAATTAATTGATCACATAATAAATGAAAGGATAGATTCGGAAAGAAATCTTAGTAAACATTTAGCAAGCTTTCCAAAAACTGCATAAACTTGTTGCATAACATGATGACGTACATAATATCCTGAATACATAACGTAATTGCGATTGTAGATTCGAAATATCCAGACAAAAATGACGAGTACTTGACAATTTATTTTCTACCCCCGAAGGCTCCCTTACAACGTCGTGGTGTCGGTGACGTCAGCCATTACCGTAAGATCTATTGTCACCGACAGTGACATCACTCAATTCACTCGCGGCGACTTGACGCCAATTGGTTATTTCTAACGATTCGTTTGTGTTGCGATTTTATACAAGTTTGAAGCAAACAACAGACCCAGTCTTGTCCTGAGTTTCACCCCTTGTATCGATTTTTCATCTCAGACGACATTTTATCACTGTACATTGTCCACTTTACCTACTGAACTTAAAGCGTTGTTTATAGTCATACGTGGTAGATAGTTGTACAACTTCTACTAAACAACACACTGTGGCAGATGTGAATCGGAACTAGCAGTGGTGGCCATAAAGGCGTCATTTTTCGACCTCTGCCCATGGCGCCACGTATGGCAATGAAGAGTCCCTTGTCCCTCTCCAACTTTTGCCTTCTGGCAGGCGTGATGGCACTGTAGGGGGAGGGGTGGCGGTGGGCTGGGGGTTGGAAGGAGGAGGACGTTATCTCGCCGTGCCATCGGCTCCCATGGCTCGGCCGCGCCGCTGCCAGAATGTCGGCGGCAGTCTGCCTAGCCCCGCGCGCTCTCTGCCTCTCTAGCAAGCTCTCCACAACGCCGAAACGCCCGTTTCGCGCTGGCCCTCTGTGAGTAGCGCCGCCGCCACCACGACTGACGACTGGGGGTGGGCTGGCTGGCGGGGGACGACGCCCGGGTGGCGAAGCCGGAGTGGGCCGAAACAAAGAACGTAGCGGCGGCTGATCATGCGATTTTTACACGGGGGCGATTTTTTTTTTCGGTCGGTACAGCGCTGGCTGGCTTTGCAAACTTGCTTGCACCTTTGATTAATGAGTTTGCGAGTTTTTAGGCGAATTTCCTTTCTTGGGTCGTTGCCGCCGCGTACGGCGTTTTCTCTCTCGAATTAAATTTGTTGGCAGTCTCGGCTGCTGCGTGCATGTGTTTAAACCGTCAACTTTAATGAAGTTGGCTGAGGTTCGGAAATTTTAATTACGTTAATATAGAAGACAAAAATGGTCCGCGTTTCGCGACGAATTTTAAAATGGCTCCCGCGAATGGTGAAAAGGAAAGTCATCCGGTATGCCCCCCACCCCCTTCCTCCCGTGTGTTCCGAGTCATTGCGACGGTTCGGATTGGTATTGCCGTGGTGGCGTCACTTTTGTGGAGATTAACTGACGTAGGAATGATGTCACCGCGTCGAAATGAAGCATTCTGACACTGTCGATTTTTTTTTCGGTTAGCGCCAAGATTAGTATACAGACTGTATACTACTCTTGGGTTAGCGCCATCTTTGTGTTGATGAATATGGTGCATGCAGATTGCGGTCTCCACGAATTTTTCTTCTGAATATCTTTTTCCGTCATCACGTACAATGACAAAATTTTGTTCCAATTTTGCACTTGTGCGAAAATTCAAAATTTTCTATGTTTCTGCTTTGTTGAGAAATTTATTGATTTTTTTTTAGAAACATTTGTCAAAGTCATTTTTTTCGGCGATTCCGCATCCAACTTATGACCAATTCATTTTTTTTTTCATAAACTTGTTAAAACTTTCATTAGTAATCGCGCCAAGCCACTGTCATCGACATGTCGATGGCAGTGGCCAAGCGTGTTCGCGAAGTTACCGGCGTTTCAAGCGAGGCAATGCGGCATCCTGAGCGCGGAGCGTCGCTTAATTTTCTCGTTCCCGTGGTCAACACAAATAGCGTAATATTAACATGAAGAGTTTATCTAATAGAGGGAAAGTGAATTGAGGATATGGAAATTAATGTATGTTTGGTTAACCCATTGTTCTTTTTCCTGTATTTTTACGTTAATTGGCAAATTGGTATTTTGCAGGTCAAGGAGCTCACGATAAATTTTAGAATATATTTTTGGCCATTGCCTATTCCCGTGGGATACTTTTTCATATTAAAAAAAAACAAACATTAAAAACTGTTTTATTCTGAGACTACATCAAACTATTTTATTTTTAAATCCTGTGCATATTTTGTTTTCATATGTTTTATAACAAGCATTTTTCTTTTCTTGTTTTAAAAAAAAATCATTAGAATTTTATATTTTAATATTTTAGAAAAACCTCTGCATTTTTTTATTTTCTTAATTAAAACTTGAGCATTTTTCTTTTACATAATCTTTTGAGGTTCGGTTTACCATTGCCCCGCATTTGTGTACATTGCCCGGTCCCGCGAGAGGGCGCGCGGCGCGCGTGGAGGTGGGTGGGGGAAGGGAAAGGGAGAAAGAGAGAGAGGACACCGAATGAAACGTTCGGCGTAAAAACCGCCAGCCAACCCGCCTATTTGGCGCCGCACGTTTCCCTCCGTCCGCATTACCCCGACGCCCCCCCACCCCCACCGACCGACGGCCCCTCTATCTCTCCCCCCCACGCTGCCCCACATAGCTCCGCCCGCTCCGATACACTGGCTGCCGCTGCCTGCCTGCCTGCTTGCTGCTGCTGCGCGCCAGCCGCCGCCACCACCACCACCCCAAATGCCGGCGTCGCCGTCGCCAGTCGCCGCCGCCAGTCAGTCAGCAGCCAAGCCAGTAGTGGGCGCCACGTCGTTGCCGCATGATTTTGGCTTTTCAAATTCAAATTAAAGAACCGAAACCCGTTGGCGGAAGAAATTGGAATCTCGAGAAAGAGACGAGAGGCTCCCCCCAGCCACCACGTCTCAACCCCCCCCCCCCTACAACTTTTGCATGTTCCACCACCCCCATCTTTGAACCACTCCCACCCTCCCTCACTTTCTCTGAAGTGATCTTTTAATTTTTTGGAGTGACTGCGTTTGGCCAAAAACTCTCTCGGTGATTTGGATGGAATGAGAAGAATGAAAAAACGTTGGCGCGCGGCGCAACTTTTTTTTTTTTTTTTTTTTTTCGTGCTGTTTTTGTCGGATTTCCACCTCCCCCTTCCTCTCTTCGCCACACTGAGAAATTTATTTGTTGTTCCTTTCAACGAAAAATTTCGTCCCTTTCAGCGACCTCCTTCCACACCACTTCACGAAGCGCGGTATTTTTTTTTTTAATATTTTATTTAAGAGTTAGGCGGAGAGTTGTCGTGGTTGGCCATCCCCGATTTATGCTGGGCTCAGTTTTTTGTTTTTTGACAGTCCCGGCGTCGGAATTGCGTAATCGTCGTCTCTGTCTCGGCGCCACCACTGACTGGGGCGGGACTCCCGTCCGAGATCGGAATGCAAATTTCGAAACGTGATTTGTCACCCCCTTTTTTTTTTCTTTTCTTTTTTGATTTGTGCGTTTGTTGTCGATTTTGTTGCTCGCTGAGCTGTAATATCGAGTTGCCACATTTCCTGTTGATGGACTGTAACCCTGGTACCACTTTATATTATTTATTATTATGTTATTGTTTTTCGCACGAATACTGACCTTTCCCCTCCCCCCTATCAGCGTTTCTGCGTTCAATTGTTTGGAATTTGCTACCAAAAGCACGAAACTAATGCGGCATCTTTTTTATTTATTCATCCGCAGAGTCGCCACCACCCCCCTACAGTAGGTGCGCCCTGGAAAGGTTCAAACCTGAAGGTAAATATCAATTCATATCAATATAAAAACAATTCCACGATCCATCCCCCATGGCGGAATAAATATTCTCGCGTGAATACAGAGGCATCAATGATTTATATCTTATATATTTCGGCCCCCAGTAGCTCAGTGGGTATGGTCACATTCTACTGAGCGGGGTGGTCCCGGGTTCGATTCCCGACGCAGGCTTTCGTTTATTCGATCCTGTGGTACTGGCGTCACCCCTGAGCTTC
>JAUJYS010004522.1:0-11884 GCA_033995665.1 Melogona broelemanni | reverse complement strand
TAATGGAAGCTCATGGGTGACGCCAGTACCCCAGGCTAACGAATAAACGAAAGCCTGCGCCGGGAATCGAACCCGGGCCGTCGGCTTCGTAGGATGTCGCCATACCTACTGAGCCATCGATACGTACGTACCGATAGCACAGTGGATATGGCGTACATACGTACGTTTTGCACGATGAATAAAACTAATATCCATTTGCGCTTGCATGTAAAGTTTCATGCAGGTTCGATAATTATGGATATTCATGGGAGGGGGGTCATCCTAGAGTTAGGCGTTGGTTTGTTTCAGTTACTGTAGATCGATAATAGGAGATATATCGATGCTAATTTAATTTTTTTATTTTTGACTACTGATATCGTTCGTTAATTTAACTGAGTGCCTCAAGCCGTGAATCATTAAATTTGATTTAAAAGTAAGAGGTTGCGGGTTTTTATTTATTCTCGCCATGCTTCTTTTTTAAAGTTATTCAATTTATTCGACCATATGAAGTCTTACTGTAGTTGTAGTTTTGTGGGCTCTGGAAATCAGCCATATTTTTTTACGTGGTCGAGTAGGAGCGAGTAAACGCAAACTTGATGACGTCACGTGTTACCTGGAGTCTCTGAATTATTAATTAGGCGGCAATCGCTTCGCACAGATTATTAGCTGCACGAGGCCATCGCATACAACAAATGCGAGTTTACTGGTTTGTTTGGCATTTATAATTGAATGAATCCATAGTCTAGTTCGTGTGCTCTATCCTACGGGATACAAATACTCTCTTTAAAACACAGCTAATTTTAAAATAAACTTGGACATCGGTGCTTTTTTATTTTTTTTAGGTTTTTTATTTTTAATATCATCGTAGTGCCTAGTGCACTACAGGATTACTGTACCCTCATGTCTCTAAGGAGATGGGGCAGGGAAGGGAAGAGATGGGGAATGGCAGCTGGAATAGCCAGGCTGCAGGATCCACTCCTAAGCTCTGGACTCCCTAATGGAAGCTCACGGGTGACGCCAGTACCCCAGGCTAACGAATAAACGAAAGCCTTCGCCGGGAATCGAACCCGGGACTGTCGGCTTCGTAGGATGTTGCCATACTCACTGAGCCATCGGTACGTACTAATTGAGCTCATGGCGCGTAAATATGTTATAATTTTTTTTTTTTTCAGTTTTGCTTATTAAAAATGGACGGCGGACATTCGGGTATACTGTAAAGTGCGAGCTGGAGTATCTAGACCGTGGGACACGAAGAGAGGCAAATCTTCCACCGTGACCTAGAATGGCGGTTTTGAGCAAAAAAAATACAATATTTTCATAAGAGGAGCGAGAGAGAGTTTCATAAAAATGTCTGCCAGGGAGATGTTGGTCATAACCCTGTTTTTATAGCAATGCATAATATTCGAATATTCAGAGTCACCATAAAGCAGACAGCCACACCGACATTTCGCGATGTTCTCGGGAATGGGAAGCGAGCCTATATGGTTATTATGTTTAGACCGTATGTTACGCGTAGTTTGGAGCTGTTTTCTAGTGGACCAGAAAAAAAACTACATTTATTGCTTTTTTACCCCCTTTCGTAAAACAACAGCAAACAAAACACGATGGGGATGCATTTTTCTTACGCCGCTTTCCTATATAGGAAAGCGGCGTAACAAAAATACATGTATTTGTAATCATTTTGAAATGCTTTAACATGTAGCATTTACATATGGCATGTAATCACGAGTCATGTTTAATTCAAAGTTTATACAGAATATTAACGAATTGCGCCTATAAAAGAGGTATATAGGGTTTACATTTGAACGTTTACATACACTTGAGGTGACATTTGCATTTTCAGAGTGAGCACGAAGGACTTTTAATGCAAAGTTTATATGAATAATTTTCAGTGACAGTAATATAATTGCTAAAGGTTATTAAGTAATTTTGAATGGGATGATTAAATTAAATTGAAACGTCATTTCACTTACAGTATTGCTTAATTTATTTAGCAGCTTTACAATGAGATAATTGCATAAGCATGAATTAAAACTCCATTTTTTTTATTTTGTTTATCAAAAATGACAACTTAACTTCGTTAGCTATCTCCACTAAAACACGTATTAAACAGAGAAGTCTAGAACTCGTTGAACGCATACTAATGAAAAAAATGAAAAGAAAGTGTATCTGAAAAGTGCACCTGACAGTGACTGAAAAGTGCACCTGACAGTGACTGAAAAGTGCACCTGACAGTGACTGAAAAGTGCACCTGAAGTGTATGTAAAATAATGAAAAGTTCGCATACTTTTATTAAGTACGGATAAATTGTAATAAATTAGAAGCGTCAGATTTTATAACATCGGTGGAACGTTCATCTAATACAATTAAAAATCAGATTATGCAAAAACAATTATACAGTGATACTCGTAAAATACGTGCTACAATGTTTCCAACGTGTACCGGCAAGCAAGCAGCACAGATAGGCCTATATAGGGAGTCAATTGGCCAGTCAAGATTAAATATGCTCTATGTTGTACCACTGTTACTATGTTTACTTCTACTATTTTACTTACTACATTTAGAACCCCTCCCATGGGCGATCTTATAATTTGACCTAGCATAGGCTTCTGATCTAAATAGGGATCTTCAACGTGTACTAGACGACGTACAAGCATGGACCCTCTGCTTTTACTTCCATTCAGACGTAAGGCGTGAGCACGAATTTCTCTTACCGAATAAAATATGGTTGTCTCGATCAATGTTGGGTAGGAACGGAACGGGAAAGTTCCGCTCCTAGGAACTTGTTCCTCTTTTGATGACGCCTAGGTTCCTTTTCCTCGGAAGGAACGTCAGAACCTGTTTAGTTCCTTTTTTATGACTTTTTTAGGAACTGGAGTTCATTTTCTGTACAGGGTTCCTTTTGCCACAACTTTCGATTTTCTACGACTACCTTTCTCCAAAGTGTGTCAGCAGTTGAAGAATTTTATAGCATCACAACACAAATTGCTAAATTGTTTGATCTGTGTCCGCAAATCGACCTATACCCAGATCAGTTCCCTCAAATGTCCATTTGGCGTCATCACGAACGTAATCACCTTTTTATTGTTGAGAACATCGAATCACTCGGTAATTTAAAGAAGAACAAATTCAACAGAACGAACGGAAAAGGAACAGCAAAGTTTCAAGTTCATTAAAAAAGGAAATAGGAGCGGCCAGATTACATTTAATTTTTGCAAGAACTGGAACGGGAACTGGTTCCAATTTTGTCATAAGAGAAACGGAAACTTGAGACGGATTCCATTTTAAAAGGAACGAACCCAACACTGGTCTTGGTCAGGAATTAAACCCGCGATCACGGATATAGATAGCAGGCTAACAGGCTCACCACTCTGCCACCGTCTCCTCTCGAATGTATTGATATTCCAATATTTACTACGGAGAAAATATTATCCACGCAGTGGTCTCGTCAAATTCGTGCGCGAGCATCTTATTGTGCCATCAACCAGTCCATGTGAGTACAAAATTGGGGTAAATACCAAACACAATGCGCGGCTGAATATTGGCAGCAGTCGACCGACTCGTTCCTGTTAGCCGTGATGCTCTCTCTCTCTCGCTCGCCTGTACTCTCCTTCCCCTCCCAACGCAGACGGGATCACGTTTCGGGCAAAAACTATGTTATTTACTTGCTTGTAATAATCATCATAAAAACCAACGCGTTCCATCATTGCTGCCAATGTTACTCCGAAATGGCAACTTACTGTCTGTCTACTGCCACGGAACGCAGCAAAAGTGATGACAAACGCGGACGGGCAATCCGCTATTACCTAAATATATTATGAGGGCTGTGGAGGGGGTGTCTATTTTGGACCAGCCGTCGAGAAAATATCCAACAACGGTATATTGCCGAATGGAGATTGAAAGACCAGCAATCCTTTTTTTTTGTACTGTCGATGTTATTGAATTGACCACTTGTGACTTGACGAAAGAAACGAAAATCATAGTGACAAGAGTAAGCGAAAATTCATTTTGATGCCCCACATCTTAATTCAACAGCTCAATATGAATTTTTTTAAAGACACTATTTTCTAATCAGAATCGTTAAAAACGAATAAAAGAAAAACGTGACAATGAATCTTAAATCTTAATGTACCCGTCTAATCGCTTGAGCAATTGCAGAGGGGCACATTTTTACCGGGATCGAGCAGGACAGCCGGAGCCGGGTATCGAACCCGGGATCGCCGCACGGCAGGCGGATACTCTATCTCCTGATTTACGGCGATCCTGAAACATCCTGGTCATTTCGTTAAAAACATGTAATGCCTTACTATGCTAACTGCCTGAGTTTCATGTGAATTATTTATTACCATTTACACACGTACGTACTGATGGCTCAGTGGGTATGGCAACTTCATACGAAGCCGACGGTCCCGTGTTCGATTCCCGGCGTAGGCTTTCGCTTATTCGATAGCCTGGGGTACTGGCGTCACCCCTGAGCTTTCATTAGGGAGTCCAGAGCTTAGGGGTGGATCCTGCAGCCTGGCTATTCCAGCTGCCAATCCCCTGCCCTTCCCTGACCCTCGCACATCTATATTGAGACGTGAGGGTGCAGTAATCCTGTAGTGCACTAGGCACTACGGTGATTTAAAAAAAATAAAAAAAACATAAAACACTATGTAATAAGAGTCAGTTATACACTCTCAAATCGCCATTTTATCGAAATCCTTCATATGCACGCGTCAAAACACAAACTCTCTCTCGTAGCTCGGCGAAATCGTCATTCACCAGAGCCACCTCCATCCTTCCACTTGAATTGAATGCCAGATCTTATTTGCATGATCGCATTCGGTCGAGGTCTAGCCAGTAAATTAGATGCGCATTTCGCAAATCTCTATGATCAAGCAGCAGTGCAGGCGGTTTTACTGCGCCGGACGACCGCCGTGTTTAATTATACATTTTGTAGTTGTGATTGCAGGGGAATTGCCAGGAGCAGCTTCGTGGTAAAGCTTGATTTCAGTCGTTAGTACGAGTAGATTCAAAACTAGTCTGCGTACGGTTACAACCGATCAATATTTCTATTCGTAGTACATGAACTTTGCACGATCATTGCACGTTCTATAATATAACATCTCCTACTGAGACCATTTCCCAAACTCCCAACAAATTATAGCTTTCTTTCATCGGCTTTAAAGGTTTTTCACCAGCTTCAATATATTATATATATTTTTTTAATTTAGATTAGGTACTTGTCGCGCCGAGGCATTATGGCAATAGGTTTTAATATGTGGGATTAGGATTTTCATCAGGGCGTACCTCGGGATCAAAACCCAGCCAGGGAATCGAACCTTGGATCGCCGCACAAGAGGCGGATGCTCTAGTACTGGGTAGAGAAAACCGCACATATTGGCAGCATGCCTTTTTTTGTTATGCTGTTTGTTTAGAATACTTATCAACACAAGCACCTCAAAACCTTTCAGGAGGCGACCTGATAATGTGGAATTTGGCCTAGTATGGGCTTCTGCCCTGGGTAAGGTTTTTTAACGTATATCTGACGTACCGACAATATGTTTAACGCAGAAGGTTTCTGTGCTTGTAAGAAGCTAGACTTGAAAGGAAATAGCAGTTTTGTAATGTTTCCAATGTGGCGAACAATACGCGGTACGGCGTACGTTTCGCGCATGTTGGGTTATCAAATATTAACGTCATAGTTTACCCGTCACAGCAAACGCCTTAATCGTAATAGACGCGGTACAAATTTTAAATTTGACAAAACGTTTAATGCCAAAAGCGGGACAACCCTGCAAATCGAATCACTGGAAAGACGGACAACATCCCATTATCGCCTGTACCACCAGACGTACGAGAGATAAGAGATTACGTTTTTCCGCCAAGACCATTTTGCGAAACAAAACCACTTACGGGGGGACACTAACGCTGATCTAATTCGAGCGCCATTAAAGCTCGTACTGCGTGGCCCGTGCCCGAGCCCAAGTGCCTTTCACACAAAATGCAATACTATCCTTAGACCCGCCAATGCGCGTAGAGTGTTAACGAGAAACGGGCCTCACAGCCCGCTCGACTACGAAAGAATGACAAACATTTGCCGGGCACACGAGGCAGTTTGAACGGCATGCGCGTTAATTGTACGTACCGATGGCTCAGTGGGCAACATCCTACGAGGCTGACGGTCCCTGGTTCGACTCCCGGCGCAGGATTTCGTTTATTCGTTAGCCTGGGGCACTGGCATCACCCCTGAGCTTCCATTAGGGAGTCCAGAGCTTAGGGGTGGATCCTGCAGTCTGGCTATTCCTGCTGCAATCCCTCTTCCCTTCCCTTCCCTGCACCTCCGACATCTCCATAGAGTCATGAGGGTGCAGAAATCCTGTAGTGCACTAGGATCTACGATGATTTAAAAAAAAAAAATTTGCCTGACATTTCAAAATAGGAATAAGCTTTAAAAAAAAATATGGTGGGCGAAAAGTAGCTCTGGGCGAATACATTTTTTTGTGAGTTCTGGAATACATGTGTATGGTAGAAAATTGTCTGTATCGGACGGGGTCTGGGGAGGTTAAACGGAGTTGGAAACACACCTCCCCAAATCAAGGTTTTGCGCTGGCAAAACTGGCAGAATAAGTTCGCGTTCAATCTCAGCAGAAGCACTTTTCTCGCAATTTACGAGCGACTTCGGCGACAAATACTCCGGTTTGTGCTGGTTTGGCCTCTCTTCTCTAGCTCTCGCTCTCTCTCTCTCTTACTCGCTACTACATTACATCGTGTGTGCGCGCGTGCGGCATGATACGATGTAGTGAGCGCAGAATTTTAAGACTTGATTAAAACACCTTTTCTCTCTGGTTGTGTGGCGCGGTCTCGTTGCAGTTTCTCGTTGCCGTTGAGTCTGTCGGCAACGACGAATAAATTAATGGGATTAAAAAAACATGCCCGCCCCCCTTCTTACAATTCTGTTAATTAATTTACCGGTAGAATAGACAATTGGTTAGAAAAAAAAAAAAGATCGGTAATTTTCATTACAGAGAAAGAGAGTCTGGTTACAAGCGCATTGAGTTCATTGACTGCAGCGGCTGTCTCTCTACGAGTTTATGATGAGACTACGTCACGATTACAGGTATATTTGCCTTAACCGACCATGCCGAAAAAAATGAGACGCGCTGAAATTAACCTCGTGGAAATTTCATTGAAAGCTTACAGCAGTATCTTATCGTTGTTTTCTTTGTAAAATTCCTTTGTAATTTGGAATGATGCAACTGAAAAGTAAAACTTTCGTGCTGTTGTCCTGCCAATTTCTCGAAGGTTTTTTTTTTTGCGCGAAGAAGTGATGTCTTTTGCGATTATTAAAGGAAACAAAATTAAATTTCAGTCTCGCGTGATTTACAAACGTGCCATTGCCAGTTCCCTGGTTAACAAGTACGAGTATTATATTCGTTTAATAATTGATTGTGCAGTCAATTTACCGTCGCTTAACAAACTATATCAATGATTTTTAATGAGTCCGATTGGAGTGCAGTTGTTAATTACAAAGGCGCTTTAAATAAACGTATTTTCCTGTTTCACTCATCTCATTTTTGTTCAATTTCATGGATGGTTTCATTAATACTTTTTAAATGGAAATGTGATGAGTTCTGAAATATTTTTCATTTGAGCTTGCGTGTTATTTTTTTTATTTTTTATTTTTTTTAAAGTCACCGTAGCGCCTAGTGCACCACAGGACTACTCCACCCTCGTGTCTCTATGGAGATATGTGAGGGGCAGGGAAGGGCTGGGAAGGAGATTGGCAGCTGGTATAGCCAGACTGCAGGATCCACCCCTGAGCTCTGGACACCCTAATGGAAGCTCAGGGGTGACACAAGTCTATATTTCGAACTAATCGGACGACAAACTGTCACCATATTCACCCGACAAATTCCTTGTGAATTAAAAAAAAAAATGCAAGCCTTTTTAGTCGTAGAAACAAATAAACCTTCGAAGTTCATCAAGCGTGTCGTCATTTTCATTCGTATCTAATGGAACGTCCTACACCCTTGGACGTTCTTAAAAAAAGGAACGAGGACGTGTCAACGTTCCTTTCTAGATATACAAACGAGGACGTTCCTTTGCTGTTCCTACCCGGCCATACACTGGCCCTGATACAAACATTCCGCCGACATACCCCCCTCATAATGCACTGACTTAACCGCCACCTACAGGGGTTGGACAAAATAATAGAAACAGCTCTAAAAGGTGCACAAACAGATCTGTTTCCATTATTTTGCACAAACCACTAATACGAGTAAAACAGGTTCGTTCCACAACAACTTATATGCGCACCATCCCCTATCTATAATTCGAAGGAAATCGCCAAACGGCTCCAGGAACGCGAAAGAGAGAGAGAGCGAACACCAACACCGAACATGCATATTTGATGGCCGAAGAATAAGGGGCGCGTTTAAAACTCGATTTGTTTAATTGAACGTGGCGGCGGCGCGTTCGCTTCGGTGCGGCGGTGGCATCGGCCAGCGCCATTGTTGCACGCGTCATCACCTCGCTAGCCAATAGCGATGGTGGCTGGCACGTGGAGCTCGGCCAATCAGGCGCGAGTTTGAGAAGAGCGTGATGTCGTGGTGGGTGGGTTTTCTGTTTCGAGAAAGAGACGGCGCAGTCGTAGGGAAACTTCCGCCCGCCAGATGGCGACACGACTACTCAGAGATAATTGAGGAAATGCCATCAAGGGTATTCGGAATAGGTTTAAGTGTAAAACCAGACGGGAAAGACTATGATTCACTTGAGATAATGAATATAAGACCGTGTTGAAACAAATACAATATCTTGAAAAAATGTCCTTCCTTATCTTCAATATAAAAGTTTAAAAATAATTAAAGGTTAAAAAATATTTCTTCGCTATTTCGAAGAGAAAAAAATGCATTATTCAAGCTTTGGAAGCTGTGTTGAAACAAGTGCGAAAAAATGTCCTTCCTTATCTTCAAAACAAAAGTTTAAAAAAAGTAAAAGGCTAAGAACATTTCATCGTCTACAAGATAATTAGACAACCACAAAAATGAAGTGGATTAATCATAAATGCATTTTTTTTTAATGCAAAACGCAATATCAACTTTACGAAATACGGATGCAAAGTACCGGTAAGTCTTACGCAGCAACATGCATGACGCAAAATTCAGAGTACCGCATGGGCGATACAAAAAAAGTATATCGTCCAAATTACAACATTTCTCTCGATTAATTCCAAGTTCCACCGAGATATTTATCCTTCTAGGCAAAAATAAAATAATTTAAAGATAAAAAAGTCAGATATCATGGCCCATTTTCCCCATCGAAACCTTGCCTACTAGTCCAGAGGCAAAATATCTGCTAAACCGAAGACCACAGGAGGAGAGACTACACTTATATTACACAGTAAACAGCCGTAGCGAAAATACCCATACTCCGAAATAGGGAATAGAATGAATTCGCCCCCCCCAAGCCCCAAAATATTAATCTGGGTCTGAATTTCGGACTATCTCATTGTTGTTTTGCCTAAACAAGCGAAATTGGAGTTGGGTTGATACAATAGGGAAAAAAAAAATAGCCTGTATTAAAATATTTCGTAAATAAAAATATCGCCGCATCCAAAGTAAGTTGGGCGGGACATACAAATACACGAATTCGTGATAAGAATTCCGTGTTCTCCTCACATACGTACCGATGGCTCAGTGGGTATGGCAACATCCTACGAAGCCGACGGTCCCGGGTTCGATTCCCGGCGCATGCTTTCGTTTATTCGTTAGTCTGGGGTACTGGCGTCACCCCTTCCCTTCCACTAGGGAGTCCAGAGCCTAGGGGTGGATCCTGCAGTCTGGGTATTCCAGCTACATCCCTCTTCCCTTCCCTTCCCCTCACATATCTCCATAGAGACACAAAGGTGCAGTAATCCTGTAGCACTTCGATGATTTAAAAAAAAAAAAAAAAAGACTGAAACAGTAGCCCGGTTCTGCTAGGAGTGATGAGGGTTAGGCGACTTGTTGCGTAACAGCCTACTCCTATGCAAACGCGGAAGAAATCTCAGAAAAAAAAAGATTTGGAACAAAAAAAAATCTCATACATGCATATCGTGTTTTTTTGTGAGTCCGACTGTTCGATGCCCGCAATACATGGCTTTCCTCCAAAGACCACACGCTTCTACCATTTATTTTGGTTTTTTCCCCTACTATCACTGTAGTGAATATCACTACAGGAGATTCTGAACCCCTCGTGTTGCTTAAGCAATATGTAAGAGGCACATGTTTACTAGTATCCCGAGATCGAATACAAAATACACTGTAAATGAGAGCCCGTGCCGGAAATCGAATCGGGGACCGCCCGCACCGCAGTCGGTTGCACTACCTCAGTTTTAGTAGCTTTTGAAAGCTCGTGAAAAAAATTACGCCTTCTCTTAAAAATCCGCCTGTACCTGAGCTGATATTGCTTTGGTCTGAGGGACAAATTTTCACCAATATATCCGGGATAGAATAAAATCAATGCACTTAGAACCCTGTCGACTAGTTGTCGTGCCAGTCGAACTCGTTGTCTGTCGACTCGTCGTAGTCCAGTGGACAACGACTAGTCGCAATGTTGGCGATCTCTTAACTCGGATGCCGCAGAAGCTTAAAAAGGAGCCGCAGAAGCTGTTAAGAACTACCGCCAGACGTTGTTTAGCGTGATGCAGTGGCGCTGCACCACGTCGTGGCGATGGATCATTTCACGGTTTTAACATGAAAATTTAAATTTTAAATTTTATTGCAGGGTACCAAATTTGTATACGGGGTCTTGAGAGTATCTACGAGGTATATACAATGCTGACTCTCCATATTGCCGCCACCCCTTTTTTTCCCTTTCTCTTTACGTATCGCAGATAAGATATTTCGAAAGCAATTTCGCCGGATTTATTTTGCCCCTGCGCCGTCTTCCACCGCCAGTCAAAACAACCAATTTTTTTTTTCTCCAACTTTCGCTTTTTTTCTTGAACATGAAACTGTTTTTTTTCACTCTATCCCTATATATATTTTTTTGGAAACGTATATCTGGGAGCGGTGGTTGGCGTTTCGATGGTACCATCTGCGAGCCACACTTTGCACCTTCCTGTGACCCCTATTGTTATTTAAGCAATATATTTTGACATCTTCACTTCTACCAGTTTCTATCATTTTTTTATTTGCTCAAATATATTTTGATGTGGTGGTTTATTTCCTTATATATATATTTATTCAGGTCACGTCATACTTGCAGTATGAATTACTAGAAATAAATTTACGATATCAAATAACACCGAAAGCGTAATAATAACGAGGGAAATATTTCTTGTCGCCGTGCGTGCTTAGAATTACATTATCCTTATGAAATTCCTTGAGTAGTGCAATAAATTATTGAATAATTTTCAAAATACTCTTGTCTGTTTAAAAACTGTTGCAAACAATGTGCAACCATGTGGTGCCGAATTTCGGGAGGATTTTTTAGTCTTGCATTTTTTTATCCATTGCGACGAAGTTCGCATGTACTCTCATTCGAGCTCGTATGCACGTTCTATCGATGTAAGTACTGGAGGGGAGATGCATTTAAGTGCCATTGGGCATAAAACAAATATTTCGCAGATTGACGGAAATACATGTGAATTGCCGACTTGCATTCCGTATAATACATAATCTCGAACAAAATAATTTTGCAACTTAATTGTTTTCGGTGTTTGTACAAATGCGTAAGCAGTATTTTACGTCACATCACCCGTTGCCAAGCCCGTTTTGACGTTTTGGCGAATTCTTCGTGGTAGTACCAGAGTTGAGTATCTATGACCAACATGTACGAACCGGTGGCTCAGTGGGTATGGGGACATGCTACGAAGCCAACGGTACCGGGTTCGATTCCCGGCGCAGGCTTTCGTTTATTCGTTAGCCTGGGGTACTGG
>JAUJYS010004521.1:0-11885 GCA_033995665.1 Melogona broelemanni | reverse complement strand
TCCCCACAAATGACTCAGCCGCCCCCCCTCCCCCAATTTTTTTTTGGCAAATCGGACCCTGGATTCAAAATACATGTATAAGATGAGTGAGTCAACTAACGCGGCTCATAAAAACATTTTTCTTTTTGTTACACAGGGATCGTTTACGCAGAGTTGACTGGGATACCGTTTGCAATGTCTGCACCTTGTTGTTTGGTGATAGGGGTGGGTGTGGGGTGGATAGAGATTTTCAACGTGTAATCCGACATTTAATTAGCGCCAGCAAGCAAGAGTAAAACCACAGATGTAGCTGTGCGCTCTACAGAACGTGTTCCTGAACCTGGTTTTGTATCTGTGTGTGGGTTCATTAATTATTCGCGCGCGAGAATTAGTTGAGGCAATTAGGTGAAACCATTAGTGGAGGCAGATTTTCCTGGCTATATAGCTATAAAAATGTGAACTGTGTAATGTGTTTAGGCGTCTTTTTAATATACTGTCTTGGGTTTATTGAGTGTTTCGGTCGCTTGGTGGCGCTGCGTGAGTCACTCTTTACCATACAATGACATTTAGATTTGAGTTTAGGTTAGAGTTTGATATTAAGACCATAGGGATAAAATATGGTACATTTATGTTTTTGCGTGACGGCTTTCGATTTTTGGAGTTTTTAAAGCTGTTGTAAATGGTGTCTTACTAACTTTTGGGGTTTTATCATGCTTAAGGCCTTCCAAGGTGGGTACCTAAGAAGTTTGCCTTGCAAATAGGTTTCCATTAAGCATTTCGATTTCTATTTTTACCAACTTTATGCGATAAAAAAATTTAAAGTTGCTTTCGATGTTCCATAACATTCACTTAGTCATGTCCATCTTTTCAGAAGAAAAAAAAAAATAAAATAAAAAACCATCACTTTCAAGGGTTATTTACACGATGAATCAATGCACTTTTATGCTCCATGGAACTGACATTGCGTTCAAGTCCTACTCACAAGTAATATTTTAAAAATCATTTATTGTGTTCGATTTTAAACCTTCCGTTGCGTGGACGCTTTAGTCACAAACAAACTGACAATTAGATTTATCAGATCGTAAAATGATCCACCGTGTAAGCTTACCTTACAGTTCTCGTAGGAAAAACTCGATAAAATGACAAACATCTTGACAAAAGTTAAAAAAAATGGTTTTTCAGCCTTGGTTACGCAATACCTTTTTTGTGTCAATTCACTGCCAAATCCTTTTGTAATATTTTCCGGATGTATTTCTGCAGAGCTTAAATATTAAAAAAAAGTAAAAGCTCAGTGACGAAAATAAATTATTCTCTAGCGGATATTGTCGCCTAGCCTCTATACACAGGGGTTGAACAAAATAATGGAAAAAGGAGGTGCACCAACAGATCTGTTTCGATTATTTTGTCCAGCCCCTGTACATGTATGTACGGAAATAAGGGAAATAAGACAAAATAAGGGAAACAGCTCTAGAAGATGCACGAAGAGATATGTTTCCATTATTTTGTACAACCCCTTTAGAGGTGTTGTGCACGTGACCATTTGCGCGTGCCACGACAGTCTTGTAATTGTGCTTTTTTGCCTTTAATAACACGTTATGTATGCCAGGAAGCACGTGAAGCAAGCATTTCACATTAGCCATTTTTTTCTCAAAGAGTTTTGAAGGGTTAGAGTGCGGGAGTCTTATTGGTTGACAGCCAGTAACAAGCATGGCATCAGTTTAGGCGTCAATTTGCGTTCTTTTGTCCTGGGGTGGGCCCTTTCTTCTTCTTATTATTTATTGCCCAAAAATCTGAATACCTGAACCTTTTTCATTAAATATTAATTTTTTACCATTATAATAAAGAAAGGAAGAGATGTTTTACTCGTCAACTCGTAACAACGTATAGCTACGAGTCTCACGCCTTTTCCTACATTCCGAAGAAACCTGCCTCTTTGAATTTCCGTCGTCCGACAAATTCTAGAGGTATAGGCCGGGAATTGAACCCGCGATCACAGGAATATGGTAGGCGAACAGGCTAACCACTAGTTCATTTTAGAAAATTACGTCATTTATTTAATTATCTCGCATTTAATCGCTTTGATTGAGCAAGTTACGTAGAATTGTGTGTTGCGTGTATTTTCGTGTCACCCTGTACGAGTTTGCTATTAGCAAGTGCGCAATGTAAAAGCTCCGCCCGAAAGGAGGCATATTGTATTGCACGTATGCAATGCGGGGAAGCAACCATTCAGGGTGATTTACTCACTTTACCATTACCTTCTATGGACGCAGATAAAATCGCACAGGAATATTGGATATGAACGAAATAAAAATAATATTCTTGCCAAATATTGAAATACTTTGACCAAAAATGACATGCTCGGTAAACGGGTAACGGGTTCCTTTTCGTAAGAAACGAACCCCAACACTACTAGTATGTACGCCGGACAAGAATTAGGCGGCTTCTTAGTTTATCTCTCAGCGAAAGATTTCCTCGAAATCTATTTTCCCAGAAACAAAAATCTAATTAAGTGAACGGTTACAGATGCGGAGATGTACAGGGGTTAAACAAAATAATGGAAACACCAAAATATAAAGGAAACACGAGAATTGTACATGCACTTACCATGAATGACCACAAGCATGAGCATAAACATCATCCGTGAAATATGTATATGAAATATGTAAATACAGCAAATAAAATGTCTTGTGTAAAAAATAAAAGAAAGAGTTTATTATATTTTGTAAAAATCTATTCTACTTAATGCTTTGTGCTTGGAGCCTCGCGAGCTCTAGTCGTCGATTACCCCCAGTCCTCTCTTGAGTTTCTCATTTTGACGTATGATACGTCTTTGGTCACGGGTATGAGGCACTATTTTGAATTTTCTATGAAACGGTAGTGGCGTCATTGGTTAATGACAAATTAGAAAATAATAAATGAAAAATATGAAAGACAATGAAAAGTAAGTGGCTATTTAAAGGGATGAAAGATTCGAATAATGAATAATGTAATGAATAAAGTAATAATGAATGTCCGGGAATACTTTACAAGATTACCGTAACCTTCAAACTCCCCAAAATGTGGGTACCCTACAACGTACTTGCACGGGCCCCACGGCATATCATACGTTGCGGCCGTACCCCTGGTAAAGCCCCTTTTTCTATTTTTGAGCTCTCTATTAGGTGCACAAATAGAGAGATGTTTCCTTTATTTTGTATAACCCCTGACTAGCTCACAAACCATGTAGATAGGTTTCGCTCGAAAAATATATGCGTAGTTCACTCAGTCTGGCTGTCGTATTTCTCGTTGAGTAAAATGCAAATGAAATAAGCAAATCAGTTGAGACGTATGGCTGTAAGATATCTTACAGCTGCACGGATTCAGTATGTTCTCCGTAAATCCTAGAAAATTCCTTTTTGGTTGATGAGTTATTCGGGGAACTAGTTTTAATGGCATACTAGATCACGGGGCTTCATGTAGAGGTTTGGGTGGGTAAGGGGTTAGGGGGAGGGTGCGTAGGAAGGGTTGGTGGTCCCAAGGGGTAGTGGGAGGGGTACTATACCTCGTTTTCATTGAGAGAATTGAATGATGATCAAATTAGGTAAATATGGTGTTGTGTTTTTTTTTTAATTGGGTCAATTCAAGCGTGTAGCGATAATTCCTTGTATTTTTTATTTTTTTTCTTGAACATTTTTCTAAACGATTTATCAATATATGACTGAATTTGAAATATTATTTAAATTTTATTTTGGTTGATTCTAGCTTAATGCTATAATTCCTATAAAAAATTATTAAATATAAATTAGCATTTTTTACCATTCTTCTTATTGATTTTATCGATATATGGTAGCACTTTAAATTATATTTGATATTAGCTTAGGTCACAATAAAAATGTTGATTGATTCGCTTCCCGGCACTGGCACTCGTTTATTCGATATTGCGGGATATTGGTGAAAATGTGTTCACCTAAAGTCAACTGCTGTAGTGATGTTTACTACAGTAATTGGGAATAATAAAATTTAAAAGAAAAACTAGACAATGAAATTTATGAAAGATTATTAAAAAATTATTATTGAAAGAAAATTATAAAAATCTTGGCAAACTGAACGTGAGATAGTACATAGGAATTTCGGGGATGCATTTCATCTCTGTTTTGAATGATTAAACATTGTCTAGACTATATAAAATTATGCTTTGTCTTGTGTCAAAATACCAAAAAAACAACTTAAAGATGACATAGTTGGATTCAATGGTTTGCGTTTTAAAAATGTGATACAGAACATAGGAATTTCGGAGATAGTTAAGTTATTTTATATATTATAACCAACTCTTCTTTTATAACCAGTTATTTTCAATTGTATCATTGAACATTGTCTAGACTCTATGAAAATATGCTTTGTTTAATGTCAAAATCCCAAAAAAAAAATTATCACAGAGTTTAATTCACTGGTTCCTGTTTTAAAAACTTTTTTTTTTATTCCTGATCACTGTAATGGATAGCACTACAGGATATTCTTGTATCCTTCATGTCGCTAAAACAAAATGTGAGGGGCACATTCCAGTACCCAAGAATCGAATAAACGAGAACCTGCGCGAGGAATCGAACCCGAAATCGAACCGTCATACGGACCTACAAATTAAACGTGTGTATCCGAGCCAAATCCTAAAAGACGAACGCGCCCCAGACCTATGAAAACGATGTATTTTGTCTACTATTACAATGAACTACTCACTATATAGTGGATTTGAAAGATATATGCTCAATAACGGATTCATAGGCTGTTACCGTAGCTAGTGGATTTGGCCCGGGGGTTGGCAACCTATGCGGCCCGGCGGGCCACTCTGTAATTTGGTATAGCTTGGGATTAGGGGGCGCTGTTGCGATTTGAGACAGTGGTGGGCACTATCTGGACGCCAACACGTGACTTAATCGCATTTTTGTTGGGCGCGACCCAAATTCGAGATTTCCACGCGAAAATAAATGTCACTTGAAAAGAAATATCTGGCGTCAAATTAAGCGTGATGGGTTATTGCTGGTCTTGTGCCTTTGTTTTCGGTTCATTGGCCGCGGATATTTGGCTGGAATTCGGCCGATATGCGAAGCGGCTTACCTGCCGAAACTTATTTCTGAATCGTAGGGGATCTATTTAGAAAATTAAGCCCCGAATTTCCGATGTTTTTTTTCGTTTGTTTGAAGTGTTTATCGGGAATTTACCTAGGTAGGGATCTTCAACGTGTACTTGACAACATACAGATACGGCTAGTTGTAAGTTGTACCTATGAATTTTGCTCGAACGAATAATATTTTTTTTATTCATTCCAAAAATAATTAAAATATTATTTCAACTACCGGTACAAAAATTGGCCAGACTCTGTTCGTCTTTCTTTGCAGCATTGTAGCGTAAAATATTCTCCTTTTGATTTTAACTAAAAGACATCCTAACTGATAACTACCATTGTCTGTTTATACGAAGTTCGCAGTATGCGTTTCTTGACTGCGATGTAAAGGCCCAACTCCTTTCATGTGTAACAAGCAATGATGGTAGGAAGAAAAATGCACGAGGCGTAAATAGACACGCACATTGCACGAGACAAGTTCTGTGCACGTGCTGCTGTCGCGCGGATTCGAAAACGGATTAGTAGTAGCAGTGCTGCCGAGTTACACGGCGGCGCACATGTTGGGGGAATATAGGGATAATAAAAAAGAAAATCCCTCCAGTGGGCGTCGGACTACGACTGCGCCCTGGGCTTAATTGAAAACTGGATCCTCTTCACGTCGTTTCCTATTTCTCCACCCCACATGCAACATTTCTACATATTCGATATATAGAAATCAATTTTCTAAATGGATTCGACAAAGAGGTTATTGAAGGAGTAGAGTCTAGGTGGTCCTATTTGGTTCATTTGTACAGGGTGAGGCGTTAAAAAATCTGTAACATTTTTATATTTTTATAACAAATTTTATAAACATCGGATGAGCTTTTACCGAGTTATTACACATATTTTTTTATTTTTTTATAAATCACCGTAGCGCCTATAAAAGGTTATGATTTTTTTGCACCTCACGGTGTATACCAGCAAGCAGCCCCTATATTATTTTTAGTAACTCATTACTTAATTGAGCATACGCCCTGGGCTTAGTCCCCACCAGTCGCCCACCCTTTCCAATAACTCAGCGACGGAAACTGGTAAGCTTCAACTCCCACTTCAATAATTTGTCTCTAGTTTCATTAGTGTGGGTGGTTGTAGGTGGAATGAGAGAGGGAGTGGGTAGTGGGTGGGGGATATTTCGTAGCTAGGCGATTAATCGATATTTGAAGAAGACGGTGTAGGCGTGTTGAACACTTTCGACTAACACTTCCACACCTCAACATTTAAGGTGTGAGAATTGGTTTCAGGCATTATTTCCTTTGCTCAGTTAACAAATTAAAGAAGGTCAAATAATATGCTGATCCTGCTACTTGGAGTCTTGTAAGTTAATTCCTCTCCAAAAAGAAGCTTAAATCGTTCACTAACAGAAATGGTTCGCGTTACCTAATTAGACAGAGGTCTCAGTGGTCGAGTGGTGAGCGCTCTCGTCTACTATTTACGTGATCGCGTTTCTTTCTCCCTATGTATCGGATACATGTTTCGGCAGACCGTCCTCATGGGACACACAATAGCCGTCTGCCGCCAACATATTTTCGATCATACAGGCATTTATTGAACAACAAGATGCAACAAATCCCACACGATCGCGTTTCGAATACCGGCCTATACTTCCGAATTTTTCGGGCGAGAAAAATTCGTCCCGTTTCTTGGGATTGGAAGTAAAGGCGTGAGAGCCGTGCCTGTACGTTGTCAGGTACACGTTAAAGATCCCTACCTAAGTCAGAAACCTAGACTAGGCTAAATTCCAAATGACTAGGTTGCCCCCTAGGGGGAGCGGGGGGCCTGGTAAGCATCCTTAACAAACAGTACAATTTCCCATATTTTGCGATAGTGCTACAGCGCGACAATTACACTATCTAAATATAAAAATCTATATTTAAATGTGTACGAATTTGTTTCGTCTGAGCAAATTCCGTAGGTCTCAGTCGAGAATTGAACCCGCGATCACGGGTATAGTAGTCTACGACGTTAACCACTAGGCCACACGTCAGCTAAAGACTGACTATCAGTATATAACGTACTTTGCGGTATATTGTTCATTTGTTTTTGGGTGGGATTTTTCGTAACGTGATTCATTTGTAAATAATGTTGAAAAATTGATTGAGTTTATCTGATGGAAGGCCTGGGCCAATTTAATCTTTTACGGTCTTCAGCGAGCACGGTCGAATTTGAAGTGAAAGCGGTTTGGATTGGGTATCTGGCACCACTTGAGGTCGCACGTGAATGTCCACGTGACGGACGAGAATTGGATTCTGTTGTGACGTCACTGGAGAACAAAAATTGAGTTTCACGATTTGTTGTTGCGCAGAAATAAAGAGAGATGACCTGAATTTACACAAATGATTTTTTGACATACGGATTGTGGAACTATTTTCGATAATAGTGTCGAATAAAATTGAGCATGTTTTTGGGTGATAGTTTTACGAAGATAGTTTACGAAATAAAAAATGGATAAATAATTTTTTTATGTAAGAAATTATTCGAGAAGAAATGTTTATTCTTCTTGTATTTGTTTATTTTTAAAATAATTTAAATTCAAATATTTTTTTAATAAATAGAAACAAATGAAATAATCGTTTTCCTCGAAGAATTTAATTTCATCATTGATTGTTTTTTGGTTATTTTAAAAATGAACAAAATCAAATAGAAAAACATATTTGTGGAAGGAACTTTAATATTTCTTCGTTACTTTGTTCGAGGATTGGTTTAGTTCATTTTATTGTATGTCGGAACGGGGAATTCGTTCCTTTTCAAAAGAAACTTACCCAACACTGCTTGACACTTTCCACATTGTAATGGAAGTTGGTGTCATTTCCTATCCATCCCCCACCACCACCACCACCACCACCACCCCCCACTGAAGAGAAATATTTCTCGCATTGGGCATTCCGCTCGCGAATCCGGTCGCCAAACCGGTCGCCGACGGCGTGGCAGGGGAAAGATGCAACACCACCAAATGTTGGAGCGAATCCAATCTAAGGTGACAGTTTTGGCCCATTATGTTTCGGGCTAAGCCGGGCTCCCTGCGATGGTTTGGCTGCGGGATTAACGGGATTGGATTTGACTTGATCTCGGGGGGGCACGTTGAGATGGTTAGGTCTGTGCTGGCAGGTGGTGCAACCGTGCGGCTCCCCTATTTGTCCGGGCCTTTTTCACTGGTGTCAGTGTTTGGAAGCCAAATCTTATTGGATTAAGCAAAACGTCAATACAAATATTGTCGTTATTGTTTCAGTAGTTTGTATATGTATTTAAACGAGTATATGTTTAATATAAACGTTTATCTTTATTACACGTTTATGTAATTGTTTATCAGATTAATGTAATCGTTTATCAGTTTTAGGATTAATTTTCTTAACTAGTTCAATTACACATTCAATTTTTAGACTTTAATTATGTGTATCGTATGTTTGTGATTTTTTTCGTACTCATAAACCTTCAATTATCCCAGAACTTTATCCAAGAACGAAAATATCAAAATAATAAATATGTATTTTATGTACTATGAGTTGTTTGTATTATTTTATGTATTATGTGCACATTAAAATTTTGTTTGTATATTATAACTCGCTATAAAAGTGCATTTCTTTAAAAATATATTCGTTCAATAAATGAAATCGTTAAAAAATATATTCCCAAAGTACATTTGAATATAATGTTTTCTCCTGAAATTCCAATTAATTGCGGCCACGGGCTTTCACACTGGTTGGCCAACCACAATAGCCCATGCACCCTGTATGCAGTGATTGCTCGCTTAGAGGGGTAGCATTCCACGGTTTAACCCTACTCCATTCATCTAGCTAAGGCTATTAGCTGTGGCAGGCCACCGCAAAATGGCAGCACTAGACCGTGAACCGTCTGCATGTTAATTTCGTGTGATATAAAAATCGATATACGAGTAGATATGTCTTGCAAAAAACAAAGTAACTAACCATATTTTTGTTATTTTGTGTCTCTTTTTTAGGTAAGTGATATCCACTGGGGAATATATCCATTGCCATTTTAAGAACGTTGTGACGTCATAGCCGTCTAACCGACGACGTGTTACCATCGAGGACGCCACAAAAAGTAGTTCGAATTCTTATTTGATATTTATGCGCGGCGCTATTTTTTGTGCATTGTAAAGGGTGAGGCATTATAATGCATGACGTTACCATGTTTTTAAAAACTGTGCGAAAAATATTTTTTTGTCTTTCAATATAAATATAAATATAATACAATTATGCAAAGTTACTTACAATTTCAGCATGTACCAAAAATAATTTATTTTCAAACGGCGCATACCCAAGTATGTTATAATTAATACAATTAATATAATTGATGTATTTAAAAGTAATTAACATAAGCTAATTTCCAAAAATGTTCGACGGTATATTTTTTTTTTGCATTTTTCGCGCAGTTTATAAAATGTGATTATGGACAAACATTATTTCTGCATTACATTTATAAGAATAATTATTTCCTCACAATTTTACATTCTCTAAACATCTTATGATTAAAGTAACTCTTTATCAAAAAGGAATTTTACTAAAATTACTAAAGCAATTACTATTAAAATTAAATAACTTAAAAAATTGCTATTTCAATTCCATTTCCAAAATTTCTTAATGACCATATCATTTTTTGCGGAGATTTAGAAACACGTGTAAATATTATGCTTATTTTTCTTGTGTCACCATGTATATCATTTATATGCTGGTGCGAACTTTGCGGGTAATTTTCGACACGTGATCAACTTTGATCAACTTTACAAACTTGAGCTATATCAAGATCAATCGAGCACCTCTTGCGTCTTCTCTGACGTATTTCTATGTTCACCATTTACTCTAATAGTAGTAGCTGGCAAACTTTTTTGTACCCACAGTTGCATTTCCGAATGAACCTATAATTTAGTTTCCAGTTACCGTTCAATTTTGGGCGCAGAAATTGGATCAATTTGCTCTATTGAGTTAGCAGACTGAAAAAGATCAAGAACGTAGAGGAGTAAGGGTAGATAGACGGGGTGGGTAATTCTTGGTGGGGGATTTGCACGTGGTACTGAAATAGTCCAATTGGCGTCGAAGTATGTCCGTTAAAATGTTAAACTCAGTCATATTATTGAAATGCAATGAATTCTGCACATGGTATAAAATCAATTCGCCTAAAGCCACGTGCAGTGCAGAAATAGAGATGTAAGCTTAGAAACTAAATTCTACTATTATATGCTGTATAATTAGTTGGCATTATCAATTTGAATTTCAGCACGTGGCATCAAAAAGGAATTCACTTGACTCCACGTGAAATACATCAATAGAGACGAATGCTTAGAAACTAAACTCTATGCAGTATAATTTGTTGGCATTATTAATTTGAATTATGCCCGTGGCATAAATGTAAATTATTTAAAGTCACGTGCAGTGAATAGAGATAAAAGCTTAGAAACTAAACAATATTAATAAATGTGAATAATTATTTGGCATCCCAGCACTAATATAGCCATGTCCGTAACGATAACTCAATTTTAAATGTTATTTTTGAATCAAACATATATAATTTCCTATCACCCGCAACAAACAGATTTAATGAAACAACATTTTATCCTTGTCAAGTTCATTTTAATAATAATTTTACATCCATTTAAACGAGGGTGTGAAAACTACACGCCGTGATAGATGTACTCGTATAATGAAATGAAAAATACTGATTAAAATAAATAAAATCAGTAAAATAAAGTCTGATAGTTAAAACACCTTTTACCTTTCAGTTACAGAATAAACCAAAAAAAAAAGGGATGTCTTCTGTAAGTGACGGATTGAATGTGTTCTAACTATCATACTTTGTTTTATTGATTTTATTTATTTTAAGCAGTATTCTTTATTTTTATTTTAAAATGTTTAATTGGTTTCTAGCAGCAAGTTTTCCCAATATCCCAAATATCTCCTGATAAACCAAATTATTTGGCCACACAGGTGGCGTGATCTTACTCGATTGAAACCATATATCACGTGAGGTTGGTGTTGGGGGTGGTGCGCAGAGGGTGGTTGGAGAGGGGAGAGGGGGTGGGGGGTTGGAGATACCAAACCCTACTGTACACGCCATCCAATAAACGTACACATCGAACATGATCCGACCATAATCGTAGTTGAACCCCCCGTCCGCACTTTTCTGCCCTGATCGCAGCGTTATGATCATGAACGCCCACGTAAGCTATTTTCCGCTACCTGAGCCTCTGCGGTCAGCTCCCTGAATGATGGGGGTGGTAGAGAGGGGGAATGGGAACTACCGCATTACGGTTCAACACCTTACCACGCCCTTTACCCACCCCTCCCTCTCCCATACCCCTCCTCACCAATAACTCCTCTCCTAAATTTGTTTCTAGAGATAAAGGGCCATCATTATGTGTTCACAATATAAAATACTACGTGTAGTAGAATTTTTTTTTTTTAAATTAAAATATGGGAAATGGGAGAGGAGTTGACACAAATAAAAAATAGAAATATTAAACTTTTGCTTTAGATTTTAGGACATCTTTAGCGTTTCTTTGAAATAATAACAAATAAGAAAATGTCTTAAATTCAAAAATTATGTTGTTACAGTTACCCAAAGTTGGACTTTCTGGTAGGTCGAGTGGGTTTTTGTTGCAAAGTAAAACGTTCCAAAGTTTATCGAAAAGGAAAAGAAAGGAAGCAACGAAACGTAGTTTCGCTCCTTCCCAGTATTTTTTTATTTTTTATTTTTTTTTAATTCACCGTAGCGCCTAGTGCACTACAGGAATACTGCACCCTCGTGTCTCTTTGGA
>JAUJYS010004520.1:0-11886 GCA_033995665.1 Melogona broelemanni | reverse complement strand
ATTCCCGGCGCAGGCTTTCGTTTATTCGATCCTGTGGTACTGGCGTCACCTCTGAGCTTCCATTAGGTGGTCCAGAGCTTAGGGGTGGATCCAACAGCCTGGCTATTCCAGCTGCCAATCCCCTTCCCTTCCCTTCCCCTCACATATCTCCATAGAGAGACGAGGGTGCAGTAATCCTGTAGTGCACTAGTCTCTACGGTGAAATATAAAAAAATATAAGATGTCTCTCCCTTGTTTCTCCTAGATTCTTTCTTGTTTCTACCTCGCTTGGCTTACAGACGTTTAACCGCAAACTGATTTCACTCTCATTGGTGTGTCCATTCGAAAGCAGAGAAAACACCGGCGAGTGGCTACACACGAGTGACGCTGTCCCCTTGTTGACTCTCCGCCTTCGATATCTGCCTTCGATCTTTTCACAAGCGACGCAGTCCCGGGCTACCGGATAAACAGCACGAGTCTTTCTGTTACGTTGTGCATGCATTCTCTCACTCCGCTCGGGATGATCATGCGTGTGTGTGTTTGCACGTGATATTGCCAGATTGACATTTTTCACGTGCCACCCTCCAACCCTCTATCCATCCATCTCCAACCCTCATCATCATACGCAGTCCCCAGTTTCTAAAGCGATGCGCGCGCATTTTCTATGTACTAGATACGTACTCGACTCGCATATCATTATTCCAGCTGTTAATTATGTTTACGAAACGTTGGCATTTCGAAACTGTGATCACCTCGCCTTAATACAACATTTGAATGAGTCACTTTGACGGTGCTCTTTAATTCCCTTGACAGTGAGTAGGTAGGTGGAGAAGGGGTGATGGGGAAGGGGGTTCATCAAGATGAACCCACCAAAATCGATAGCGTCGTTTCGCTTAAATTGACAATTAATTTGATACACGAGGCAAGCAAAAAGCTCGGGAGAAAAATGCACCTAACATACTATTATTGGAATTGGGTTTTATAAATGATGTTTTGATAGGCACATGTGCGCTGCTATGCATTAATAAATTAATTTTCAATTGCAAGTGAGCATTGATTTTATTTATTTTTGTTCCTCTATTTGGAGGGCATCTGCGCAGCAAATGTTGCTTTGTTTAAAATTGCCTGTTTTGATTATTAAAGGTTACAACTGATTTCGCAAACTGATTTCTGGGTTTGCGAGCCTGATTGTTGCCAAACTGACTGTTGACAAACGTTTAAAAATTAATTTCCAATTGAAAGTGAGCATTGTTTTTATTTGTTTTTATTTCTCTGTTTGGAGGGTATTTGCGCAGCAAATGCTGCTTCGTTTAACATTGCCTGTTTTGGTTATGAAAGGCTGGCTGCGGTTTGCGAGCCTGTTTGTTGCCAAACGTCAAAAAATTAATTTCAAATTAACCGCAATTTTCAAATTAATTACGTTTAAAAATTAATTTCCAATTAAAAGTGAGCATTGATTTTATTTGTTTTTATTCCTCTGTTTGAAGGGCATCTGCGCAGCAAATGTTGTTTCATTTAAAATAGCCTGTTTTTGGTGAAGAAGGTTTGGAGAAGATATGGTTTTTTAACCAAACGGCGACTGTATTTTTTTAATGGCAAATCTAAACGTTGTCTGCTAATTATCCTTTTTTGGTCAAGGATTCACCATCTTTATTCTGTTATACACAACGGCTGCTAACGAACTATTTTATACCATTCTACTATTGTCAGTGTAGTGATCGTCTGGCTAGAGAAAGCGAACTGGAATTGATGAGGAACGCTCCTTGACTCCTTGGCCAATCAGCAGCTAGAGCTCAAAATGAACGAGACGACCGCACTTCGGTTGATGATGCTCGGTCCCCGTGATGAGCAGAGATTGCACTAGCGACAGTTCCATGACCTCAATAGCACTCGCCATAGATAGAGCCATCCCTTGCTCGACTTGATTCGAGATTTGTGGTCGATAATCCGATTTCCTGAAGGAAGTGGCTCTTGCCAGGTCGTGCGGACATGCAACATGAATTAAGGTTGGTGCAGGGGAGTGGGAAATTTGTGTAGTTGTCGGGATGACCATAATGAGAAAATGGCAGCTCGACATTAACATTTTTGGGTAGGAACGGAAAAGTTCCGTTTCTAGGAATTGGTTCTATTTTTGAGGAACTTAGGAACGCCTAGGTTCCTTCTAATATTTCAGGAACTAGAACGGGAACTGTTTCTTGTTTTTGAGGAACTGGAACGGGGGCTCCATTTCTGTATAAAGGGTTCCTTGTTTTTAAATATTTTTTAATGAAAGGACCGGAAAAGTTCCTGGTTCCGTTTAAAAAGGAGCTTAGAAACGTCAAGGTTTCTTTTAATTTTTGAGGAACTGGAACGGGTTTTTTTTCCAACACTGGACATTAACATTACATCGCCTACTTGGGTTTATCGATTAGCGGAACAAGGCTCCGATCATAAAAAAAATACCTGACGTACGTTTGTGTTCTGGAATGACCGAGTTTCCTCTGTGGCCAGGCATTAGCAAGTTTTACTCTGTCCTTGCTGGAACGATTTTTGTATTGGGTGGGCGTAGGGGGGTGGGGATTTGGGGCAAATGGTTATTTTATATACACCTTGCGATGATTGTCAGACTGTGTAGACACACAGAACGCTCGCTCGTCGCTCGGATCGATGGAGCCTCGCTCGCTCGCCTGCCTGACTGCTTTCACACCACATCCCTGCCAATAGATCAGGTCAAGGACATGGAGAGATTGGAAAATGTGTGTGTACCGGAGAATCGCTTGGGAGGCTTCTTTGCACGTGTCAGGAGGGGTGGGGAGTGAGAATAGGCCTATAGGCCTAGGTAGCGCTGCACGTCATGTGTATTGCGATGGGCGGCTTCGAACAATAGGGAACGATCGAGAAGGAAGGGCGTGTGGCAACGCTCAACAACCCCCCCCCCCCCTCTCCTTTCCACCCGACAAATTGGCATGTGCAGGCTTGTATTCAATTGTGCGTGCAGCCCCGTGCTATAAACGAAATAGTGCGGTGGTAGTGGTGGTGGTGTGCCCGGGTCTGTTTGAAAATGGTCGCGTCGCCCAATTAACGAGAACGCCTCCCGCTGTCCTTGATTGCTGTCGATCGATAGACTGCATCTTAATTGCTAATAGTGCGACTCTCTCCGACAGTCAAAACACTCGCCAGTTTTCTCTTTTTCTGCTGATTTGTACCTGTGTACCTGTGCGAAGTCAGATATTCAATACATGACAAAGATTCCTACTAGATATCAGATCGTCCTCTGTTTTACCATATCTGGTTTAACAGAGATAGATTCGGATATATTGAGTTTTGAGATCGCGATCATGCTGTTGGCATTGAGTTTTCATCATTTGGCATTGAGTTTTAACTTACATTTAAAATTAGAAAACCTTTATTAAATTGAAAAAAATTTCAAATACGACAATACGTGTTGGTTCAAAAATGGTTTTCAAAAATGAGTTTTAAATTGGTCTGCAGTTAAGACGAGCGCATTGTCCTGTGTTTTTGTGCAAAATGAGAGATTTAAGTGTCAAGCAATTTATTTTGAAATTTCCGGCTTAAAAACCGAAAAGCCGAAAAGTACTGCCCTCAGCTAGAGCGCAAAGTTTTCGGCCTTCCGCTTCCAGGATGGCGATTAGCCAATATCTAATTGTCAATATCTGTATCAGCCATGTATCTAATTTTGCTTATGTTTGTATCTTCAAACCGCCCATCATTTAGCTTTTACCACGAAATTTTATAAGAAAATGTTTGGCACTGAAAATTTTCATTTTACATAAAAACACAGGTCATTTTAAAACTCTAAAATAAATTAATGATGCACGGTGGTCAGTCGGCAGCCAACACGTAACAAAGAAAAAACGAAACGGGAAAGTTCAGTTCCAAGAAACTGCTTAATTTTTTTGAAGAACGCCTGGGTTCGCCTGGAAACGCCTGGGTTCCTTTTAATATACCAGGTATGACTAACTGAACTGGATCCTTTTTTTTTTTGAGGAACTGGAACGGAAACTGTTTCTTTTTTTAATCGGAGGAACGGGAACTGGAACTAGTTCCTTTTGAAAAGGAACGCACCCAACACTGTCCTGTCTCCAACTGGAGTCGGTTGCTGACTACAGACACGAAGCGATAACACTTAACCCAATAAGCGTCAATGGCAAAAAACAGGAAATTAGTTAATTATACCTGTGCCTCATTAGTGGCCTAATTGCCATTCACGAGTCTACTCGGTTCTAAGTGTGACGCACGTGGCAGGATTTTTAGAATGTATCTTTCGTCAGTTGGTGTGACGAGAAGCTAGCCTTTTGTTTTTCAAGTAGGGTGGGGCTTCTAACCCAGGCGCGGGGGCACATAGATCGTTCCTTGATCTTTAGGCTCTTGGTCTTAATTTTGTTATCGTTGCCCGTGACTGACGTCTTTTCTCAGGGATGATGACTGCTCTTGGGGATTTAACTCTGTCCTCTACACGATCAATCATTCCAGCTTCTTCCCTCCCACCACCCTCACTCTCTCTCATTCTAATTGACCGTGGTTTCAATGCCCACACACCTGGTCTTGAAATTCATAATTTATGCTCTGCTGGTGTTTTTTTTGGGGGGGAGGGGGTTGGCGTTTGTAACCCCAAGATGCAACCGTGCATTGATTATATTAGGAACCTTCAACAAGTTTATGGAATTATTTAAAAAAAAAATAGAATGGCTGAATGGATTTTAATGAAACTCGGAACACAAACTTAGACAACACAAGAATGAATCAAAAAAGTTTCCATTTCATGTTCCATTTGCATTTTTTTCCATTTCCATTTCCATCATTTCCATTTTATTCCAAAACGTTTTGGAAAGTTTGTTCAGCGACGTTCAGCCATTCTTTTTTTTTAATGATTCCAGAAAATTCTTGAACGCCCTTAATACTAATAAGCGTCTAATCAGTATCGCGTGGCCTATTAGTTCTTTGGGTCAATAGACCCGTAATCGCGGTTCAAGTCCCGACCGAGATATCCGGACTGCCTTACGGTCGAGAGAAATGTGCTCATACGCCTTTCTTTCGGAATGGAGGGCACAGCTGGTATGTATTGAATTTCTGTGTGAGGCGCAGAAACCACCACAGTTTCTAATCATGGACGTCCGATCCCTTTATTCTATCGGTGGTCCGTGTCGCGCTTTCTTCCATCTCCGCTTCCACAAAGACATACGAAAGAAGACGTTGTTGTTGTTGTTTTGGAACGCTCCTGCATTTGGTATTGGTGATCTATGTTGGTGGGGTGAGCACGTTGAACCCGGTCACTAACTCTTGGCCGAGGTGGGTCCGAAGGGGTGGCCACGAGCTGGGTCCGAGAGGGAGGGGGATTGGGGGGTGGCTGCTGGTCACCAGAGAGATATGCGCGATGGCCACCGTGAGTACACACTTTAGCCATGGCGATTGAACGTGTGTCTTAAGGTCGAGCACCCCACCACCACCAACTCATCCTATCTCCACACTGGTGGAACCTCAAGCACATCCTGCACGTGTTTTTTCAGCCCAGCATGCAAAGAAAAGCAACCCCTTGTTGTATTTCCGTGGTGTTTGAGCAGCGGCGTCAAGTGGTGCTGCTCGTCCTCAGGGGCAGCTAGTCTCAGCCCAATTGAATGATCCAAAAATACTACTGTACTTTCCCCATATGCTGTATGATTAAACAAACAAATTCGTATCAATTTATTTTTAATAAATATACATGTGTAATGCATGCGTCGATGCATCTCCTTGCTGGTGTGGAAGTTGCTCACCGTCAACCAAAAGCCACACCAGCTATTCTTCCATAAATGTAATTTATATATGGGTGGTGGGAAATTATAATTTGTATCAGTTGAGTATCTGTTCCAACCACCTGTTGATTTCGAAGTTAGTATGGCAAGGCCATACATCTTCAAAGGATTTTTTCTCTCAAGGATTTTTTCTCTCAAGATTTTTCTAAGGGTTAGAAAGATTTTTATCTCTACGGTTGCTCGGTGGCTAGTCTTCACTATTCTATATCGGTGTTTTGTCGAAGTCAGTAAGTGTATTACTGCCGCTTCATTCGGCCTCCAACCCCACCCACGCCGTCCCTTTCCTCCCTCCTTCTCCTGCCCATCTTTCTCGGTGACGCTTGGCAAGCGTTAATCGCCTTTAGGCTCCTCTCGCGCTATGAGCCAAGAAGCCCTCCCACCACCCTTTCCCTTTCTTTCTTTCTTCCACCGTCGCTTTCTTTGAGTTGGCGGCGGCGGTATCACGCAAACAACACTTGCACTCACTGGTACAAGCACACCTATCTACAGGTTGGCAAACAATGGAACGATGACGACAGCTAACCACTCCTTCCACCACCACCACCACCACCACCACCAGCAGCAGTCGTCTTTTCTAATCAGCCAGCGCAACAATCATCTTCGTTCGCCAGCGTCTGCCTTTATTGACGTACAGAAGTTAGACGAAATAATAGAAACAGTTCAAATAAGGTGCACCAACAGATGTGTTTCCATTATTGTGTTCAACCCCTGCATGAGTGTATTGACGCGTCTCTATCTCTGTCGCGCGTTTCAGCTGCTCCACTCACTCGCATTGCAGTAGTCAAGATGAGCACGCAAAAAAAAAAACAGATACGGGGAGACGCGCGTCATAAAAGTGGTGGGATCGTCACAACAGAGTCGTTAACGGGAGGAAAAGGAGAGGGGTGGCTCCGACCGAGGTCGTAAAATACGAGTAGAGCTAACCCACCCATTTCTTCGTTTCTTTTCCGCCACCGAGGGTGTCTTCATTTTTCCACTCGTTCTACTCTTTCTTACGAAAAAAATTATAAAATAAGCTCCATTTCTTTTCAATAACTTTTCACGACTTCCATCCATTGTTCTACTCTTTACTTATTCATGCATTTATTTGTTGGGGTTTCGAAGAAAATCGTTTGTCTCCTATCGCTATAGTCGATATTTGTATGAAATTGAAACTCTTTATGCCACAAATTTTAAAACTGGCAAAGTGAAGCCCAATCATCTTTGTAATTTTCACCAATGATTTCGCTTGCATTTGGCTTCATCCCCACTCCTCTCCAACAAAAATAAACTATTTGTTGCTTAACGCCGTTTGTTTCTAGGAAAGCTTAAAGATGATCGCATTCAAATAGTGGAGGAAAAAATGGCGGCCAAACGTCGAAAGGCAACAGTCGTTTATTTATTGTTCATCCCTCTCAATCAATTCGATTATAAAAATAATTCGGGTGGAGGAAATATTTAACATGTCCACCGGGCCACTGCCAATATTATCCGACGTGTGCTGACGTCATTTTCACTCGTCGCTGCACTTTTAAATAAAACGAGCTTAACGATTGGCACGCGCACAAACTGACACATACGCACGCACGCGTCCATGTTTTCGTTCCTCCATAATGCGATTCCCTTCTATTTTTTTTTAATATTTATCCTCCCTCCTCGACACAATATTCTGTTTTTGGTGTGGACCCTCGCCACTGACTCAGTACACGTGGCTTGTAGTCTCTGAAGACGCGAACAATCTTTAGCTCCTCCCTGATGCACCCCCTTTCACCCCTCCCTCCCCTCCCCTCCCCGCCATGTGTTTACATTAGACGCGGTACTGGCGTCATAATCATCACCATTATCGTCACCTTCGCCCTCATCCGATTGAGCAAATGAGAAGAAACTAGACGGCGTGACGTCACCACTTTCGCTAACTCCGTGCAGGTAAAAACACCCGCGTCATTACGAGTGACACGAGTGAATTCGACTATGTCGTGTTGGTGCATTCTGTGACCGCAGGTGGCGCTCTTGAATCCATGCTCATATCACCTGAGCTTGGGGACACAATTTGTGTTTAACCGATCGCGTGATACCAACATTAATTCCACATACCACATGTTCAACTGGATTTATTAAAAAATATTGTTGTTTTCATTGTGAAAGACTGATTAAACGTAAATAAAATCAGTAATATAACTTTCTAAATTTCGGACTTTATATCGCTGATTTTATTTACGTTTCGTCAGTTTTACTCAATTTGTTTCGGCTTGTATTTTATACACCATCATCGTTTAAATGTTTTATTTTTTTTTAAATGTCACTTGCAGTTATTCATAATCTTGGTGAGTTTACCTTACATTTTCGCCAGTACCCAGGTACCAAGTGCCCGCGCCGGGAATTGAACCCGGGACCATCGTGCGTTCGCGCATCGCGAGTTCTATCTATTGGTTGATTTGGCTGGCCTCGCTCACATTTACATGGCACACGCCAGGCATATTTGCGATCACCTTTCCCCTCCACGGCTCCACAACAATCCAAAGAACGCACATTTCATGAATGCCGATGTATAACCAGTACACGCTCGATCGCCACTCACACAACAATGTCACAAAGACAAGCAGCGTATGAAATGGAGAGTCAGAGCCATTGACGCCAATATTGTCACCATAAACAGCTCGTGGGCATTTATAGATTGAGAAATGAATGTGAAATGGAAATTATAGAGTATACCAGCTATGTCCACCTGAAGCGAACGGACCAAAAACGTTGTTCCCTTACCAAATTGATTGCTATCGGCTTTAATGAGTCACGAGCTGAACAAGTGCAACAGCAGCAGCAGTAGTAGGATAGTAACAGCAACAGCAGTAGGGAATGGCGGGTCGATGGATAATTAATTGAAATAACGCTGCTCGCTTTAATGGAAGAACACACACATGCACGAATTAACGTCTGTTGCTTGCACTTGCACTTGCCGAGTTGAAGCTCAATCTATCCTATTCGGTTGAGAGGCCTCCGAGTCACTTAATTTAAAATTTTAATGAAAAATTTGGGAGCTGAGGTGATTAATAAAGGTGGTGATTAAGGAAAAAAAGTGGGAGTTTTATTTTGATTGTTTATTTTAAGCTATTTATGTACCTGTGTGTTAATGTTCTCTTTAAATGTTCTTTCGAGGCGATAAGAGGGGTTCATAATCTCTTGTGGTATTATTCAGTGCATTTAATAATAAAAAAAATATACAACTGTCTGAAACCTGCGAAAGAGCTGCCTGTCCTCGGACAGGCCCAAGCGCTAGTTATTAAATGTAGGAACATAGCAGCCGCCAAAGGACCAATTCCAGGCATGAAGGTCAAGACAAGGTCTTTGAGCAATTGATTGTTCTATTTGTTAAAATATAGACCTGAATAAATGTAAACACACACACACACACATGTGCCGCTCGTACATTAATGGGAGAGAGAATATGTGTGTGGTCAAAAGAAACACAAACATTGGACCCACGAGTAAAACAACTGATTCATGTCCATGCGCTGAGAATTGTATACTGAGTGTGAATGAGTTCGCAGAATTTTGTGTTAACTGAAATACGAATCACTAGTAGAGGTCACCACCAATACACCCTCTGTGTCTCTCATGATTTTGACTGAAGGAGAGATGTCGCGCCGGGAATCTAACTCAGGACTATGGTAAATTGGCAAAATATGGCAAACTCGGATATATGGCAGTGTTAGTAAAATTGAAGCTTCATATTCCGCGGAATTAAATGCTTATGTTGAAAGGTTTCGTTATATTTATTTTATTATCAAAAAAATATAATATTATTAAATATATGTTTCAAAGTTGCAAAGAAAGTAAATTTGTTTCCCAAATATATTGTTTTGGGAAAATGGATGGTTGTATTCTTTCTTAACTTTTAATAAATCAGCATTATTAGCTTCGATTTAATTTAAATATCGGCTATCGCACTAAGATAAAAATTAATATTTTTCCGCCATCTTTGTTTACATTCTTTGGAAAAGGTGCCAAAGTATCGTATCTTGCCAGGTGTTGTTAAATCGCCGGAAATAATAGATCCGGCTTGGTGAGCGGAGGTACAATTGCTGCATTTGTAAACCGGACAGGGCATCCGTTCATTACATAGAACAACAAGCCATGTTTTGAAAAGGTAATAATTATTTTAGCATTTTAATTATAGGAGCTATTGCCATGATTGATAATACGCATGATTGGTGTCGTGTGGGCGATTTTTGACCACCCCAGCGCCCCATAAACAAAATGGTCGGTGGCACGCGCTAGAGAGAGCGCTCTGGAAGTGGCCAACGTCAATCACGTGGAGCGCTCCCGTTTCGCTCGCGTTCCGCTCTATGGCAGCACGTGCACACACCCAAATCAGCAATTACTCTCCCGTGTGCGCGCGCCCGCCTGTGTGTCAAGGTAGAGGGATAGAAAGCGAGAGAGAGCGGTGAGGAATTTGGAACGCGCGCGCGCGCGCGGGCGACCGTCAAAAGTAAGAGACAGCACGCGCGCACGCACACACTTCCGCCCAAATTCACTGCCAGCACGAACGTTTCTCGCCTGTTCTCCGGAGCTGTGTTTTTGGTTTGTGAGTGCGCGCGGCGGACCAGCTACCAGTTCACACTCTCTTCCCTACCTCCCACCCTCCACCCCCCTCCTTCGTGTTGTTCGTCTCGTATACCACAGCGGGCTTCTGTCCCAACAAAACAGTTTCGAGATCCGTGTGTCCAAAGTCGTCTCTGTTTCCTTCGCTCAGCCGTGACTGAGTCGGACAATTTTCTCCGTCGTTTTCTGGTGTGCGCGGCTTTAATCGGTTCGCTGTGTTCGGTCGGCAGTGGTTTCCGGGACGAATTTGAGCCATTTTCCCGAAATTCTGCGCGTCTTCACGCTCTTTGATTCGACCAGTTTTCACCATGATTGACGGATGATCTTGGATTCTCGCTCGCTACTCAGAGTGAGTAACATACCTATTTTTTGGGGGGGAGTGAGTTGGTTGTCTTATCTTTATTTTTGATGAGTGTCTTAATCCGATCTTATCGAATCTGATTAAAAATTCTTGTTCTCTCTCTTTTCGGTATTGTGTTATTTCGGATAAAAGCATTTAAAATCTTCTCCTAGCGCGATGGCCATTATTAGAATACCAGGTAGAATTAAAATTCATAATGCTGCGACCTGAACAACGAGTAAATTGTAGGCCTAATATGTAATTCGCTAGTTTTTCAGGTCGGAGCATTATAAATTTAAAATTCTATTCTCGTTTCGGGAGCGACTATAGTTTTGAATTGAATTTGCTAAGCTTGTGATACGTTCGGGCATTTTGATCAACCAGTTTACGAATGAATGAATGGAAGAATGAACGGAAGGGATTTGATTGAAGGGAAAGGATTAAATTTGGACTATGTCTTAATGACCTCCTCATAACCTTGTCCACCTTGGCAACCTCGACTACAGCCAAAATGAATATGGGAAATGACACCCGCCAAACACCTGCTCATTACGAGTGTCTCGCTTAAATTAGAATTCTTTTTCAATCCGCTTGCGCCTATCTTTAACCACCGTTCGCTGGATACCGAGCAGAGACGTCACCATTCTGATCACCCCACTCGATTCATGTGACGTCACGTATAAATGGCATGAGGATATTATTTCCACCCCTACTTGGCTTCCCTAACTCCGAGCTCGTACAAACAATTTGAATGGGACTCCTTGAGATTGGCGATGGTGACGTCGGAGTGAAAATGTAGGGGGCGCCACTTGGATGCAATGGTTGAGATATTTTGCGATCCGTCTAGTTGAGTGGCTATGCCGACATACTGCTGTCCCGGGTTCGATTCCCGGCGCCGGCTCTCGTTTATCCTGGTGAACTCCTGGCGTACTCCTGGTGAAAATGTGCTCTTCACATAGTGTCCAAGCCTAATTGCCTAATTTAAGGGTACAGAATCTCCTGCAGTGATATTCACTCAGTAAGGGGAATTTCTCCACTAAAATATGATAAATAAATCAGAAAAGGCGCGTCATGAAAGCGAAATTCGCGTCCGGTTATTTAATCTTATTTTAATTTAATCTTTTTTTAATCCATAATGTGCGGCTTCCGTGACTCAGTGGCTATGGTCATAGACTACTAAGCGGATGGTCCCGGGTT
>JAUJYS010004519.1:0-11886 GCA_033995665.1 Melogona broelemanni | reverse complement strand
TAACATGAAGTGACTAATCAGGTGAGACTGACTTTCCCTACGCGTCCCACTCGATACCGTATTTTCAGGTCGCTCATGTCTTGAACGTGTAATTTAGCCGAAAATTAACTAGGAACGCCCAGGTTTCTTTTAATTTTCGAAGGAACTAAAACGGGAGCTAGATCCTTTTTTTTTTTTTTTTTAAATCGGATTAACCGGAACTGAAACCGGTTCCATTTCAAAAGAAACGAACGAACCCAACACTGAAAAACAGGACATGTTCGTCTTTGATCATCGTTTTGCTCTAATTATAATTATAATTGCAATCCCCCAAAATAATTCCTATAAAATCAAACCCCCTCACAAACCCACTCGCACAACGATTCTATATCTTTCTGTTATTTGCGCCGAATGTTATTTCGAATTTCCTACACCAAGCAAGACGGCAATACCGCGACAGTCGCAATTAAAATTGGTGCACGGTGCTCGAGGTCTACGCACCGGCCGCGACGACTCAACCGATGGATGTCACGCACACCAAAATTTCCATAGCCTTTCATTTAATCCTTTTGAATTAATTTTCTCAATCGCACGCCAGTCTGTCATTCGAAGGCGACGCGAATACTGAAGAAAAAAAGGCGCGACCTGCATCATTTACAGTGCCACATGCGGCCCTCCAGCTAATTCGCAACACCGCGCTCTGCTACCACGAAAAAACACGTTTTATTGGAAAACCGAAACAACGCCATTAAAAAAAAAGAAAACAGGTAACATTAGTTTGAATTGCGTAACTTACGACTGCAACATGCGAATATTAAAAGTTATCTCATTCTTACGAAGCTTGCTTATAATGCAAGTCATTATTATTGCTCATCACATTATTTTCTCTCTAAAGCAAAATAATTATCACATTATTTAACCTAAAAAACTTGTAATAACACATAACTTTTAATAATAATAATAATTCCTAGAATTCTTATGTATAAGGAAAATTATTGTTATTACAATGATTTAAAATAAAAAAAGAGTAGAAACATTGCTTTCAGTTCATGGCTAGTCTTTAGATTATGATAGTGATATTTTTTTTTACATTTAGTCAGGGCAAAAGGTCGAATGATAAAAAACATAAATACCTGGTCAACCTTTACCAAATAAAAATTGAGCGAAGCAGCTGGGTTCACTAAGGATTGTATTTATATATCGGACCACAAAGATTTGCACACGCACAAGCTGCGATCAGATCAGATCATCGGGCAAAACGAATGATGCATTATAGGCTCGACCGCGCCAAGCCTCGATGTTGTTTTAGATGGAAACGATTTATATCTTCCTACACAATGATTCGTTTTGTTATCTGCGCTTTTAATGCGTTCACACTTAGATAACTCGTACGCGACATGTGGTTCACGCCCAAGTTTAATTTATCTTCTGCTTTCTGAATACTGTCCCAGGCAACCAGGTTTTGCGGCGTGCAAGACACAACAACACATGCGCATTGCGTTTACTATTGGGTATTACTTTTCAATACATCCATGATCGTGTGTTTAATTCCAGACCAAGTCATTAGAATTTTTTCTGGCGAGAGGGACGACAAGTAACATCAGGTAAATCAAAAATGGTAATTGTTTCAATTTTGATATAAAAACGTTTAAGTCGCTTGAATGTACAACAGTTTGTTATGTGTCAATAAAATCAATGTATGTCAAAATGTGATACTGTAAACATGTGATACAATACTGTAAATTCCAAAAAAAAATCTTAATTGTTCATTGTCAAAAAATACATTTTTCAATTGTCAACCTTATTCACCAATTATCTCGGGCAACCTGATCGACTCCCCCAATCCACCTGACTAGTCAAGTGGCCCCGCCATTCTCCTAATTTGCCCAGCCCCGACACCAAATCGTATATTGTTGTCTGGGAACAGAAGTCTTCCTTCCCCCCACACAGGTACGCTAACTGCCCCCGACCCGCTGCAAGCGCAGATAGCACCGGCTTTTGTGTTGCTTTTTTTCCGGCGCGGGCAGAGAGCTACCTGCAGGGGCATTGTTCGATCATGAGCGGTAGGAATTTTTTTTACTACTCGTATATTTAATTCTTAACTTTGATTCGGTCCCCGTCGCATGATAGGCGCGCGAGAACACCGGCAGACTGAACGTCATACTTTACTTTACTATACGTCACCTTTTTGTTACAGGCGTTACCAAATGGTGAAAGCGCTATATTGAATTGTCGATAAAATTATCGTTATAAAATTATATGAAATTGTTGTTGAAATTATCGCAATTGAATCGTATGAGTCGGCTCCAAAGTCTTCTAAGTTTTGTTAATGAGCGTTAGGCTTAATAATGCATGTGTATTGTTAAAAACAGTCAAATTTGACACCATGCTATCGTAATGACTTTTAGTCGAGTATGTAACTTTTAGTCGAATCTGTAAGGTAAAAAAATATATATTTCATTACTCGTATTTAATGAAAAAAAATGATTAACTATTGCATCGATGGCAAAAGAAAATGTACGGAAAAAAATCGCATTTTTAAAAACTAATGAAATATGCTAACGATGGAGCAATATAAAAAACCTCACTTGGCGCAAAAATCCAGACACGTTTTCTCACACCGATATTGTTTACTACTCGTATCTCTCGGGCGCCAGGATCCGGTTGGTCTCTCGCCTGGAAGCAATAGACACCGCATACCTGTTTTACGACTGGATTTCAAAGAACCCATCTCCGCTGTCAATGTTTCCACAGAAACGATCACACATACGACAACCACCAAACTCCCACGCCAAAAGAGTAACACTGATTTATACGAAGGTGTCAACCCGAGAATAAAAATCATAATTCGCTCGAAAGAAAGCTGGCCTCTCTTATCAAATGAGACGTCCTCACTGCAAACGATAAACGACCATACACTAAATATATCTTGGTGCAACGGGGCGTATAATTACAGCCGGCTCGAGCCTTAAATTGTTAACCAGATATCTGAAAGATAAAACTTTTAGCACAAAATGCCATTGAAACATGACCCTAAATGTTAAAGTTTGAAATATGGTAATTGGCTAGTCTGCCTTAATCAGGTGTTCTATCTACTGGACCAAAGGAGCTCCATCCATGGAAACCAATTTCGGTCTTTATTTCAACACTTTTTAATTTGAAATTGGGGGGAAATGTTAAGGTTTCATCAGATCGTTTTCCTTAGCCATAAACTCGCAGTCACGTGTGGTTTAAACTGATCTCGCAAAACAAAAACCAACTTACCCAGTCGTTCACCGTCAAAAGAAGACACCAACAAAATAATTGTCGAATTATTCGACATTAGTGCCGCTCACGCAACGGTGCACGTCAACTCGAAAAAATATTTCTTTTTCATTATTCTTTTCTTTCTTGTCGGAAAATAGGACAACAAAACCGCTTCACTCCCCCCACCCACTATTTTACACACCGCCACTGCCCACAGAAAATCCCCCAAGCCAGTACAGTCACCACCATAGTGAGGTAAACCTCTCAGAAAAGTTACGAATTTTGTTAAAAATGTACAGCAACCACCCTGACCAACCACCACATCACTACGATAATAATAATAGAAAAATGGTAATCACAAAACCAAAAGCGAGAGAAGGTTCACTTTCATTCCGTCGCTAAAACCAACAGCTCAAGAGAATTTGGCCGTAGCATATAATTTATCGAAAAATAATTACACGCCTTGAGGAGACCGGGGGTACTGTAGGTGCCGCGGTCCACATTTCTGCCAAAAAAGAGACGTTTGTTTCAAAGTGGAGCCCCGAACCACGCCCCCCCCACATCCACCCGCTGTATTTCCAACTTAGCAACAAAAGTTGGTACAGTGTAGCATTATGAGCTGAATCTCGCGTGATCTGACTTTCATACGCAACTGGTTTGTTATTAATAACAGAGGTGGGGGAAAAACAACAAAAAATAAAAGGCGAGCTGGCCGTCCCTCGGGCAGGGCAGCAATTATTTTAACTCGAAATCTCAGTTTCTGACAGCCTCCTTAAGAATATTGACCCACATACGGAGAACGGATACGTTTTTCAAGAGCACCGGGGAATTATTAATCTTGTGCGGGCCGGCAACAACTACGACAAAAAAAAGCTTCGGCCGAAATAGGAAACAATAACGGATCTTTGACAACACGATTAGCCTCAATTATATAAATGCAAATGCCACGACGATTTAAATATATGTATCGTTCAAACTGGTTCCGTCATCGTTGGATATATCAACCCCCAGATATAAACCGCACTCCACAAGTGACGTGGTCGCGTGGTATTGGTAATTCGAAAATGTTTGATCAACAATTCGAGTCTAGTGTCATACGGTGGTTTTGTTGTGCCCTACATTGGTATCCTACTTAGCCAATTTGGTGGTTCAAATCATAATATTTGAGCGCGGTAACTCTTAAAAAAAAGTAGCGAAACGAATAAATTAAAAAGTCGCTGCGCTTAATTTTTTTTCTTATTTAACGATATTCCAAATTTACAAAAAAAACTTGTTTCTATTGTTCGTCTTTCATCCAGTGCCGTCCTGGATTCTTGCGGTGAATCATCTTTGTAAATAAAGTTAAAGTCGACCTAAAAATAAAAGTAAAAGTGTCGACAAGAAAACATTTCCCTAAACAATACGAAATACTTTCTCGGCGACCGCGCTGCCATCTTACATACATGTATTATTCAAAACCAGCGAGTCGCCGATTAATTATAATTTATATTTTGTAGAAGCGAAAAAAGGGGGTTTTCCCTATATATATAAAAAAGAAAAGATAATGCGCATGTAAAAATAAGCATCGCTTTATTGTGTTGACCTAGTTTTTTGGCGGTGCTTCGCCACCTAAGCCACACTCCCCCGCATCAGTGTGCCGGTGTTGTGCCCGCAGCAACTGGGATGGGGCGGTGGTGGTGGTGGAGGAAAGGGAGAGAACCAGCATGGGGTAATCGACCTCACCTCAATAGGTGTTCGAGAAGAAAAAAAGAATCAGCACGATATATCGAATTAAAAAAAAAAAAAAACGCCTGTCCAATCCCAAAAGGGTAAGGTGGCGTGCGAATGAAAATCTAAACTGTAACTTACGACGATAATATTACATGTACCTTTTCAGTGTTGCCCTCTGCGATAGGATTTATTTGTTGGAAAATTACCAAATCGATGATGTTTTCCGTCGGTGATGTTTTCCGTATGCTACCGTATTTGCCCGTCCATCAGCCGCGGATGGTAGTGCAGTTATCGCGAGTGATTAACCGCTAGGATGGTCAGCGGAACTGAATGTTTTGCTCAGAAATACAATCTGTCACTAGCTTGAAAATCTCGGGCAATGGAGATGAAGATAAATAAGGTGATTGGTAAACAAATGAGGGGCTTTGGGGCTTTGAGGATCATAGTTAATGGGGACCGCCAGTTTAAATAATTACTTCATAGACACCTGCGCGATTTAGGAACTTGCGCTAACTTCTGTCGGCGGTATACATTAGCTTCTTTTTTTTTCCCACCAATTTGCAAATTAATGCATACATCGCACAAAAGAATGAAAAAGATAATTTCGCCATAATGGCTTGAACACCTTACTATACGTTATTAAAAATGGCGGCACTTCCTGCAGTCTTCGATCGTAAAAATAATTAAAGCTACCGGTAAATATTTAATTTTTTTCTCCTGCTAACTGGTCACCTTGGTGGCCGATCGGCACAGAGTAACGGATTGAATAGATTTGCAAAACGCCAGTTCGCAGGCCACCACCAAAACGAACGAGAAAATTGGCCACACCGCCGCTAATAAATAGATGGAGGCATACTTAATATTCAGTTTACAAGACTGCTGACCAGTCCGAATCTCGCCAATCAATTTAGGGTTCACTCACCCAAAGAGTGTATCGTTACAAACAGATACTTCCTACGATGAACCGTGGGGGAGGAGGGGGAGGACGAGAAGACGATAAAGAAGAAGAAAGGCGTGGTTGGGAGATGATCGATAATTTGCTACACACATCACGGTGTATACAAACCCCCTTCCCCTGGACGTATCGCCATATACGCGCGTGGCACTCCTTCATTAAGGTTGGCCCAATTCTTCGGGTGGTGTTACTTGTTTTCGCATTACTAACCTAATAGGTTTCAATTTCGAAATAATTGCAATAGAATTCGAACGCTTAAATCATGGGAGAAACGGGATTGAAACGAAAGACTCGATCAATTTAGTAATCAAAATTTTTAAATTGAATGCGCAGCTATTGGAACATGACTCCATGTATTACTTCAAAATATAAACAGTTATTTGGATAAATGAAGCCTCATTCTTTACAAATACAGATGTCATATCCAAAAAAGATGTTCTAATGTGATTTTTTAAATCGTGACCCAAATGTTATGTAAACCGTTAAACGTCAAATTTAATTGTTTCAGTTGATTCGATCAAAATAAAAATATAATATATTATTATAAATGGATCATACCCACTATTCAAAAAAATTATTCGGAAATATTTGGACGATGGGAAATTAATTTACAGCTAGCCTGAATATAACTCACGAATGGGCAATGGGTGACCTGATCCTGGCTGTTTGGTCTCCTTCGATTCTGGTGGGAAATTCTTGTCTGTTTGTTTCTGACCACACATTTGGCATATTTTTGTCCTTATGCATCTTCATTGCCAATTATACGATAATATATGTTGTCTAACTTTTTGACTATAATTATAATTTTATTGATCTATTGATATGACTTTTGTTGATATATATATTAATTGATCTCTTGGAGTAACTGGTCAAGTTCCTGTTCTTGGTTGGGTTTTGATGTTTCCTATCTAATTTTGATGTTTCATATCTGATGTTTTTCTCTTTACTGCTCTTCCTCCTATTTATTTATTTAATTATTTATTTATTGATTATTCTGGAGCCGAAATATTGAAATACTGTATTTTTCTTTCTGTTGTCTTTTGATCTTTGACAAATTGTTGATGATGAGACCGCATAGTTGTAAAGTATTGGAGTCCTGATGTGGGCGGCGGAGGCTGGCTTGAATGTGGGGCTGCTCCTGTATGTCTTAATACTCGGTATAATATTACTCGTGCACCTTCGCATATCGCGAAAGCGATTTGAAGGTACACAAAAATTGTGGGGGGTACGGAACACTAATCTTATGTCAATACTTACTCTTCCTGTTTTTGTACCTCTCATTGATAATAAAAAAAAAAAATAAAATAAAAAATAAACCATATTGTCATACAATCTCGCACAGAAGCTACAAAGAAAAGTGCAACTGCAAAAATCACCATTTCATTTATAGACACATTCTATATATCCAATATTACATAAGATTTTAAGTGAAGAGGCAAACTCGTCTAGAGAGGAACAGTGATTGGCCCACTTTCCAACTTTGTGTTCGCCCCTCCGGTAAACACAAGACTGATTTCCGCGCATCAAGTTGAAAAACATTGCGCTGTTGTGTGTAACAACAACACAAAAACGTTAATGTTATCTCAATCACAATGAAATGTCAATCTTTCGAAAGAGAGGCCACTCTCTCAGCACAGACAAAGAAAAATTTGCGTCTGCTTTAACGGTAAAGAAATAATCTCAAACCAGATTTTTGAAGATATATTTACAGCTTATGGAAAAACTCTTGACTCATCCCACAACAATTCTCCCCAAACACTCAATATACTCTTTAGCAAACAGCTCTAGATAAGCGGCTAAATTGTAGTACCATTAGAGAGATTCCGAAATTTCACAATGACACATCACCGAATACCTGACATTTCAATGGAAAAGCAGAGACGTGTGTCTCGCCCTGCGCTGAATCTGAACATGGCCCACGCATACCTGGTACGGTGTACAGCCGCTGCGCAACCACTACTATTGTTTATGACAATGGCGCTGTCTGGTGACACTATAAAAATATATATAATCTTGCCAGAAATTGGTGGCGCGACGAATTTCATTTGGCAAGACAATAACTTTTTTTTCACCCACTTCGCAGAGCCACGTGAAATGGGGTCGCTCCCAGAGTGCGCAACATGGAGTTTCGATCGCGGTAATTTGGCAGTAACGGTTAAAAGATTGCGAGTAATAACCAATAAATTTTGCACAGCAGGTATATTGACCGTCGGGTATAAGTTTAGCTGCGAGCTTATGATTGAAAACGTAAAATTAGATGGCTATCTCATCCTTTAAGCCGCAGATAAAACTGATTGCAGAATCCAAAAGATGCGGTAAGGTTGTCAAATAAACTAAGCTTGGGTTATACGATCGGTCATTTCGCATTTGACACCCTGGGAATGGGAATTGGGTTCATCTCCAAAGTTAACATCGCTATTTGGTTTTAGTTCCTTTTGTTGTACTGGTTAAGGATTGAATTATGAAATATATAAAAACATGTAATTTTCTTTGGGTGTGATTTAAAAAAAAAAATTAATGACCAATTCGATTTTTAAATAAAATTAAAGGCTAAACTCTCTCCAAACAATTTTTATCTTAGATTCCCTTTAACTGGTGATAAAAAATGTAAAAACGAAAAGGAATTTAAAAAAATTACATCATTCTTTCTTAAGAAACACAAGTTTTAAAATAGTTACTAAACTAAAAAGTATGGTAACTTTCATTGTAATAAAGTACTGTAATTTTTAAAAAACGGTTGCTTAAAATGTGCACAATTCGAAATTTCTATTTGTGGATTTTGAATTCACCTTTACGAGGCCAACGCAAGACGTACCTGCAAAACTTACTTGCAAAAAGGTGAACACCGGAAACGTTAAACGAATCGAAGATTCCTTGTTTACGTCGCGGCGTATCTTGTATTCGAATGCCAATAACCCGTATTCCGTCACACCATCAATGATTCAGCAGGACTCATGTTCTCCGGGACAGTCGATATAATCTCCAAATCGATGTCGACGGCCGGTACGATCGCGCGAATATCCTCGAAAAAACGTTCCGAAAAAAGCAGGAGTTGCGAAATCCTTCAAACGCTGGCGAGAATAGAAAAACCAGATTCCATTAGGTGTTTCCGGTTAATAAAAGTTGTTGTAGGGGGGCGATTCGCACGGGCAATAAAAAACCGGAAAATAAAATCCTACGACTGGATGTTCCCGAATAAAAATCCTTCAAAAGTATCACAAATAAGACTAACAATCTTTAAACGTTACAGAAAAAAAAATAAAAAGTCCAACAAAAAGTAAGCAAGAACTTATTTTCCCTTTTACACTGCTGACCGAATACAAACTATTCGAATGTTCCGATAAAAAAATAACGAGCGAAACACTTTCTTAATAAAGTTTCTCGCAGATTAAATTCCTTAAAACGCTCCCGGAGACACAGAAACATAACAAGAAACAGACGCACAAAACTAAATCAAAAACTTTGTTCGAACAATGTATCGATAAGCGCTGCGGATACACACCTCACAGGAGGAAGTGGAGAAAAAAGCGGAAAACGGTATAAAAAGGACCGTTAGTAATAAAAACGTCCGAAAAATGTGGCCAATCCACTCGAAACGTTCACCAAGCGACCGGCAGTCGTTAAAACACGTTCGGGGAAGGGAAAAATCGAAAACTTACGCGCGGAGATACACACACACACACACCCCTCTCTCTTCAACTTCCTTTTTCCACCTGGTTCATTCGGCCACACTGCCACGACCGCTCGGTTGCAGACTTCGTTTTCGAGAAGGGAGAGAGCGCGCGTCTCACGCTCCACTGGCACCGGTAACGCAACTCTCTCGGTTGGGTTGACTGGTCGGTGGTGCTCCTAGCTCACCGCGGCCAGAAACAGATTTTGTACGGTGTGCGAGGGAGGCAAAACACAGGTGAGACCAGACTCTCATGCGTGTAGATGGATGGCATCAGCATCATCAACAATGCCTCTCTCTCTCTGTACGATGTATATTCAACCAGTCTCGTATGGATGTGGCTGGCGCAAACGGCAGTCATTAGCCGGAACATCACTGATGCGGTCGCCCATCAATTTCAACCTTTTTGAAATCCGATCTCTCTCCCACCCCCCACCTCCATCCGCTACGTACAGTCAGGGACAGGTCAAGTTTGCTGCAACAAACCAGATATTGTAGGTCGGTGTGACTTGGTTACCACCAGTCAAGTCTATCGATTGAAAATCAAAATTGCCATTCGGAAAATGTTTCGACACTACTTTTTTTTTTCCCTACGAAAGTGTCTTCTTAATTGATAGTCGTTATCAACGTTAATTTCATCATTTTCAGGAACGTCTTGGAATATTTGGAATTGAAAACTTTCAAATACCGTTCAGTAACCTTCAAATACCGTTTTACTAGCTATTTCACACACCTATGCAACGGGTAATAAGACAAGATGAAATTAATTGGAATCAAAAATCCCATTCGGATTTGAATTGGATTTAAATACAGAAACAATATACAGAACTAAGTATTTTGTAAAGCGTATCGACAACGGGTCAATTTTGCAATATCAAACAGATAAGAATTTTATATGTTGAAAGCTTTTAGTCCAGTAGAATTTTTTTTCAAATATTTTTTAATCGCAGAAACAAAAAAGGGACAGGAAAGTTCCATGGTCCTTTTCAAATGGAACTAAGAACGGCTAGGTTCCCTTTACCATTTAATTTATACTAAACAATTTATAACATTTAATTTACGAGCGTTTGTCATACTTTCCCACAATTCAGATTACGATTTAATTGAAACATTTTTCATTACTCCTATGACTTACGATAACCTTTCTCTTTGTTTTAATGAATCCGTTATTCGGGTGGAATAATCGAGCAAAAACTTGTTTATCAAGGCTATCTCACGCGACCTGAACGAAACCTACACATTGAAAAACGCGGGGAGGTGGAGGACCACCCCAGCAAAGTCAGTGAGGAGGAGGAGGAGGAGGAAGTTGGGTCACCTTTCAAGCGAGAGAAGGAGTCCGCCCCTCCTAGACAACTACACCTGTACGGGACACCGACACAGAAAACACCTTCAAAACGAGTAGGGGGGCGTCGTATAAATAAAAAAAACACTGTTGCCAAGTGGAAGCAAAAGCTTGCATTTTTTCACTCGTGAAACGGAGGGTGAAAGTTCGACATGCCAACAGCATTGTTCGAGCGGTGTATTTATAATCGTAACAGATTCTCTACCGTCTCACGAGTCCGCGGCGTCAACCTAATTAATTCTGATGAGGGCTGAAATTGTGCTGGGTTATACATTTTTTTTTTATTCTTGCGACATTACCTCAACGTCTTTTAATCGAAAAGTAATAACTCATAAGGACTTGAATTTATAAGGAGTTAAATTTATAGCAATGTTTTTTCCGATATTATTTTAATCGAACAACTGCAATGAAATTGCATGAATAAATCCACACAGAAGTTTGGCGATCGATATTTGAAAACAATATTGATCTAGGCCACGCCAAGAGAAATTTCCTTATCTATGAATATAATCATTAAACGAAGTGTTTGAGAAAAGTGGAAAGCAAACATGATTTCATCCACTCCAGCAGATGGATATGTACAGAGAATGTCGTATGATAAAAACATTGTATAGCAACTCATAACGAGATCCACCTACATGTAATTTGTTCCACTAAGAGGTCAACTTTCCCTGGATATTGTGAAATTAAAACTGATCATCATTTAAAAGTCAATCAAGAAAAGCAATAAAAAAATAATTGTGAATATGAAACGGATTGTCATTTAATTAAAAAGCAATCAAAATGAAAGATAAAAAATGAAAACTCCTCTAACAAATTTGTTTAAATCGCGTTGTGAATTTAATTTACATGTATGCTAAAATCTATTCAGTCTCTCGCATTAAATATGTTTCCGCACATCAAATGCAAGTGTGCGGCCCCCGTGGTACAGTGGCTATAGTCATAGACTACTAAGCGGGTGGTCCCGGGTTCGATTCCCGGCAG
>JAUJYS010004518.1:0-11887 GCA_033995665.1 Melogona broelemanni | reverse complement strand
GCGACGCGAGGGGTACAATAACCTCCTGTAGTGTTATTCACTACAGTGATCCGGAACAAAAAAAAAAAAAAAAAAATAATAGTGTATAATTGCAATTGTAACATTGCAATTGCAATGTCGGCTGTGGAACAGTCTAACAGAGTCTCGAATACAGAGTATGTTGAAATAAGGATAACCCCATCTTTGTCCTTAACTGGTCTTTGACACCCGCCATTGGTCCCCCCCCCTAAAAGGGGCTGCTTGCGGATATATATTGTAATTGTAATAATGAGAGCTGCTTTGTCAGGTAAAAAAAACCCCACGGTACTGCACTTAAATATAAATTGAAAAATTGCGATTCCAATGCATCTTGTCCAACGGATTTTATTTTAGTCTACGAAATTTTGAGTTGATAAGCGTTAGATACATTTACGTTACAATGCAATTGCAATGTAAATGAATTGGAGTGATCATATTCAATGGATATATTTTCTAGGACAGTTATTCTAAAAAGAAAATGTGCAGTCAAAAAATCGAAATGACAAAAATGCTGAAGCAAAAAATATATTTTAAAAGTTTACGTTCACGACTGAACGGACTGACCGTTCGGAAAATGAGAAGACACCTTTCAAAAATTTTGAGCGAAAAATAAAAACAAAGGGGACCCAAACCAGAGGAACCGCCAATGGCAAACCCGTCAACCTGTGATAAGTCAAATTCTCGCGAAAGGAAAGTCGACTATTTTGGGTTTAGTGTGTCGTTCCCTTACTTTACAACGACTGTTCCTCTTACCTCATATTTCAAATAATAAACAAATTTGCGCCGATTCGACTCGATAGGCCCAATAATAGTTCACGAATCGAACGAAATTCGATGGTTCACGATATGGCAATCGCTTATCGTAGACGCCCGATTTCAAAAACACATAGGCCCCGGGCTCAAATGATTAACCTCACAGATCTACAAATCCTTCCCAATTAAAACGCAATCAAAATACATTAGACCCGAGCCTAGTCCCCGGCAACTTGAGACATCTGTCAAGTTCACAGATTTCAAGTTCATCATGTCGGCTAGGTCGTATCGGTGTATGGGGCAACTGACTGTCATACACAACAGAATGCAATTTCCCAAAGGGGGACCTAAAAAACGTTGGCTAGGCTGATTTAAACTAGATATCGTTGTCATACCTGAAACTAAAATAGAGTTGATCAAGTTCATAAAAGGTCGGTTATTAGTCTACGTACCCTTTAAAATGCAGCCGGCAGATGTGTCCTAGGTTCAAATACGAAGAATTTAGTTCCAACGGGTAGGTTGGAGTGCGATGCAAGATTGATCTTATATAAACAAATGTGGGTCCGCTCGCGAGCGGTGATCACCACAATCGCGGTTCAAATCTTCTGCCATGATGTCGAATAAATACCGGGGAATTACGGAGACCGGCTTAGGGGATGACCTTTTTGAAAATTGTACATTTCTCGATCAATTTTTGGCGGCGCTGTCAGCGGTCGTCTCTACTCTGCGCGGCAAAAATTAGATATTTTTACACGTGTTTCTCTTGTCAGTTAGCCGTTGTCCTTGTCATTTTACAAACGCGCTTGTCGTTCCGTGGCGCGCACTCTGCTTGTCGAAACGTTTCAATTCATCCGTGTCCGAAAATCCGCACTCGTAATTTCAAAATTATAAAATTTTAGTTGCTAAAATCACCGGTGCCGTTGACAGGGCTCTTCCCTGCGCGCGTTGAAGAAAACGGCCGTTTTTCCCTTTTTGCACCGAAACAAAGGGCGGTAGATATACCAACGGCGGCTCTCTGATTGGTCGGCTGCCGGTCACGTGACCCAAAATTTTAAAAATGGAGGGCGTTTCTACGGGGTCGGCTTTCCCGCTCGCCCCGCGCGGGTCGGCGGCGGTCGTTCTCTCGCACCGCGCTAGGTGTCGCCGAATTTGGGCCGGGTGATTACGTTGAAAATTGAGTTTTCTTTCCGATTTTCGGCGAAAATTCCGAAATTTGTGTTTCCCTCACCCGCCTTGTTCGGAAATTAATCTCGGCACATGGTAGCCGCCATATTTGACATAAAATGCTTGTCTCGTTATGGAGCGCCATTCTGACCATAATAAAGACAGGCCTGATGCTTGTTTGGTAACATAATGATTGCTAGTTTGGACTCCAATGTAGCCAATGAAAAGCTGACCATGATTATGTAAGAATAATAACTGTACCAAAAATTTGTTGCAATTCGCTTAAATAAAAGTATAAAACGCCAAAGATATATTTTAGTTACTTCCAAATTTGTTCATTTCGAACGATCCTCTCCATCTGTCTTTCGTTGAACTGAATGCTCGACAGAGGGCGCCAAGTGTTCCCACAGAGGCCATTGATGCTGGGAGCCTGGGACAATGGACGCGCCTGAGGCCCGCCGGGCCGCTAGACGACTTTTTTGTTCTCATTTGGCAATGTGAAAGTTGTCCGATGCGCTTTGAAGAGGGAATACCATACAAACCTCGAAACAAATAATTAATAAAATTAGAATAAATTACCGTAAGATTACCATTTTTTGTTACAAAATACACATAGTGTATTTTTTTTTATTTCATTATTTTTTCTTATTTCAAACTATTTTAATCATAAAGAAGACTATACAGCGTTCCCCTGTATGCTTGACTTGACGCAGAAATGCGTAGCCGGTGTGTTTAACGTAAATCATCTCTGGTTTGTTTACCACAGCAACCGTTTTGTAGGGGTGGGGGCAGTGCCTTTGTGTACGACCTGTAAAGTGTGAATTTTCTTAACTCCGTCGCTGGTTTTTGATGTGAATTACCGCTTATTCAGGCTCTTGTTTCGTCAAATGGTAATTCTGAGAGGATGGGCTGCACTCTGTGCAAAAACAACAACATGGAGCGAATGGTGGACGACGGCAATGACACTGAAGTGAAGAAGGAATATTCTTGGTAAGCGTGAGGTCAGAATGTGTTCCCTGAAATGCCAGTCGAAGTACAGAAATTGATTCTGTTTAAAGGCCTCTAAATCGTAACTTGGCACTACTGTCATTCGATTGGCACTACTGTCATTCGATTCTCCGCCTAAAAATCGACCCCCTACATCAGCCGAATACAATATGATGATGTGTCATGCCCACGCCGTTGACAAATTCGCATGGGACACGTACCAAACGATGCAGTATCCTGGGAAACAGGCTCTCGATATTTACATTTCCTATTTATTGCAGGGATAAACGGAGCAAGGCGAACGCCAGCCAGTACATGATCGAAAACCTTAACGGAGAAACGGTCTACAAGTTTGGTGGATCGATCAATGGCGAACAGTTTATCATACAAAACTGTCAGGTAAACATCAAGTCTTCGCCAATCCGTTTCAGATTATTAACGATTGAATAAGTGATCGTGTAAAATTTAGCCATCATGTACTTGTCATTCCCATTTTTTTGCCAGTTGATGATGATCATCACTGTAGTAAATATTACAACAGGAGATTTTGTACCCATCTAAGTACCTCGGGATCGAATAACGAAAGCCCGAGCAGGGAATCGAACCAGGAATCACCGCACACATGGCGGATGCTCTACCTCTGAATTGCGACGGCCGCACGTTATTGCAATCGTAACCGTTGTTCTTCCATTTTATTTTTCTTGATGATGTAGGGGTGCAATATTTATTTACTCGATCACATAAACAGTGTGACCATAGACGATTGCGTCAACTGCAATTTAATCATTGGCCCGACTAAAGGAAGGTAAATACAGTGACAGCGATTTTATTGAATTCCTTACACTAATTTAACAATTTACTCTTAAAAAAAGCACCAAAAAGAAGCTGCCAGGAGCCAAAAAAAGCGTTGTACTAATTGACAACTTGAAATAAAAAAATAAAAAAATACATGTTACATGTTACAACTTACAGGTAATAAATTTTGACCTTGTATGTCTTGAATTTATCTTAGCATTTTTATAAGGGACAGCAAAGACAGTCGCGTCGTGGCAGCCTGCCAGCAATACAGAACGAGGGATTGCCAGCGAATCGACACGTTCCTCTGTTGCACCACTCATCCGATCATCGAGGCCAGCGCTCACATGCGATTCGGATGTCACGGCGTCTCCTATTCGGATTTGGAAGGCGAGTTAAATCGTATGAAAAAAAGTCGAAATTATGTCCTGATTTTAAAAACTATTTTCTGGTAGCATCCGCCCGTCTCTTGTAATATAGCTGTAAAAATTCTAATGATTACCACAAATGAAACATACTATATCTGGTGTTTGCCAAGCCAATCGTTAATTACTCCCATTCCTTAAAGATTAAATAACATTTTTTTGAAGGCTGAAGAATTTAGAGATCCACAAAGAACATCGTTAATGTCATACTTTGCATGTCGAACATGCCAAATACTAACTAATAAATCAATAAAAAAAATTGTTTTATTCCAGATCAAATTCACAGAGCGAATCTGAGCATATTCAACAATGTCTGGTACGACATTAGAGATTTCACGCCCGGCGAAGAGGAACCAAATTGGTCGCTGTTGCCCTCAGTGAGTTCACTTTAATTTCGTCCATTGACTTGCGAGTAAATTCGATCTAGCGTTGGACGTTTATGAATGATCGTTTTATCAATAGGACACCGATATGGAGAAGCTCATTCCACGTCCCGCTACCCCGTCGGCGGAATTGGAAGCCGCCAATTTTTCCTACAACCACTTTGTGCCGTTAACATTCGGAATCGCTCAACGACAACCTCAAAAGGTAAAATTAAAAAATATATATTGGTTGTGAGTCGACGTACCAGATATTGACAACAATCATTTTCTGCTGGCAAAAATGCTGTATTTCTGTATGTATTGCTGTAAAATGCTGTATCTGCCGGGGATTGGGGACTGAAAATATTCGTCGAAAAGTTCTCATAAAATCACAATTTCAATATTTTTATATGTTGAAGTCAATTCCATTAAAATACCGGAGGTATAAATTTGTTCAATCCAGTGTGTGGTATTTTGATGTATGTTAATTATTGCGATACATTTAAAAAATATATTCCATTAAAATAATTATAAATTTGTTTACTTTATATTGTTTTTGCTGTTTCTTTTACGAGCCCATTGAAACCAGTATTTGTTGTTTTTGCGAGTCAATTGAAACTATTTTTTCCCTCCCGGATTGCAGTCATGCCTTGTAGTCCTTTTCAACGACGGGCATTCCCAGAAGAGGGCGCTCTCTTTTATTCACGATATGTCGCGTAATCACGTAAGTCTTGACAGATGGCAGACTTTGAAAGATATTGTGCTACAGTCATGGAGCTACGTGCTTGGTCAACTACGAGACTACTAACGTCACTTGCATGTACTGTTTTAGCCGGGGATTGGACTTCTGAGAACGAAAGAAATCAAAATGGATGGCGGCGACGCCAGGCGAGTGCTACAGACGGATTCCTACAGCGCAGTCATAGACCATGGTCAGTGTGTTGTAAAAACTCCTCTTAATTCCATACCACTATTGGCCGGAAATGAATTTCGCTCAAATTTCAGTGAATGGTAGTGATTCGCGAAACATTTAATTCAAATTTCGCTTTATTTGTTTTCCAAAAAGATCAATAAAAATTTATTTTCTCCAGAAGTTGAACACTTTGTTCGCCATTAGTAATTTGATTTATTTCGTACGGACTTCTTTAAATTTATTTTCCATTGCGAAATATGTTTCTAACATAAAAAAATCAATGAAAAATTAATATTTTAAGTAAATGGCTTTAACCAATAAGAATATGAATTTCTTGAATATCCGACGAAGAAATTCACGCAATTTCTTGAACTTTTCCTTACTGATCACCAAATGACCGTACGGGTTTTCAGGTCCGGTAATCGGTTTGGAATACAACGCCAACGGTAGCATCGAAGCCTGCCAGGAGACGGCCAAGTCCATCGCCACCGCCACCGGCTCAACAGGGTTAGTCTACGTGTCGGGATCGGCCAAGTCGAGCTCGACGCAGATTCACGAGTTCTTCGATCTCTCCGATATGCAGATCAAGATATAAATCACTTTATACAGTATATATAAAATATAATATATCGCACGTTCGTCAATTATAATGTTATTATCGCTGTTGAATATTGTTAAGAGGTGTTCCGTCACTCTGGCTCAACATTCCTGCCTTTCGGTTTAATTGTTCATCGTTGCCTTTTCCCCACCAACCTACACGCCCTACTTTCCGAAAGTCGCTTCTGGAAGAGATTATTTGATCATGTCGACGTCGTTGACAATACAAATTGATTTAAATTAAATATAATTTTGTCGTTGTGTCCCTGGCGTCGTCTCCGGATCCCGAACCTCGATCCCCCGACACCCTGGTGACTTCAGGGAGCAGGAACTCCCAGAGGTGATTCGCTATTGCCTTCCCCCGCGCAGTACCACTAGCCAACCCAACAACCGACTACACCGGGAATCGAACCCAGATCCCGCTGGTCGGTGAACGAGCACGCTCACCACTCGGCCAGACTAACTTATTTTAAATTGGACCTTGCGACAGCTCAACAGTTTCGTTATTGATGCCACTGACACATTACCACCTTTCAGTAAAATCAAGACAATAATAAAAGTTTTTCTCGGAAATGATAGTGTTCAGAAGTAACGAAATATGTTAAACTTGACAATCGACGAAATAAAATAACGAAATGCGAACAATTTCATATGAAATACTCCTAAAAATAAAATTTATATGTTTGACACCAAGCGCAGTTTGCACTTTTGTAACTTTACACCTATAATCAGATTCTAGCACAATTGCAAATAAAAGCACTAATTCGGGGGATTCAAATTTTATTTGACAATCGAATCTTTTACAATGTACACTGGCATCCAAATCAATTTGTAAACGTTTTACTTTTTAAGAGAGCGTCATGTTTTTCAATGTAAAAAAAAACAATTGGATGCAAGCCGAACAAGCAAAATTGAAAAATAATTATCCGTTGACATTATGCTATATCGATAAAAAAACGTGTCTAAAAAATCTCGCAAAAAATATTGCTCAATTGGGGATAATATTATGCTTTTTTATATTATTTTTCACATGAGATGTCATCTCCAAAATATGATCTGTAATCACGTTTTGCCTTGCCATACAAAACGCAACGCTTGTAAACCTGTTAAACCTGTTCAGTATTTTTTTTTTGTTATTGCTAGGTTAAAACATTTTTGTTGACCTTATCCTAGTAAACCAGATTCATAGTCATTTAAGAGAAAAAAATACCATTAATCCTTATTATATTGTTTTGCACTTTTGTAGAATCACAGGTAATAAAATTCATTGCTGAAGGAATGAAATTATTGAGATTCTTTTTGCTACCTTCCTTGTCTTATTTTAAAAAAGGAAATTGAGGGAAATATATTAATATATGCATAACAATATGGCTCAAGGTGACTGGGTATGTCTAGCTAACCATAAGCTCAAAAAAGCAACGCAAAAGTAAAGCTAAATTCGGAACCATTTATATTGTACTAAAAATAATCTAATTTGGTCCAGAACAAAAAATGCATTAAAAAAAGTAACATAATTATTATACTGTGTATAACGTTAATAACAACAAAAAAGGAAGCCCTCGCCGATGGCTAGGAACGATTGATTCGAATTGGAAGCTAGACACTGACCAACCTAATATATGGCATCCTATATTTGCCCCACCCCCCAAAAAACACTTGATCGCGCCTACAAATAACAATATAAATCATCATAATTCACGATAACCGCTATAGCTACATTTTCGGTAATGCAAAATATATTATTTCGAAGCGCATGCATCGTTTTTAACTTGGCAAGATGGCAGCGTAGCCCTCAAAGTTTATATATGGCAACTGATAACAAAAACCTGTCCTAACTTTATCGCTATTCGATCGTGGAAGGCGATCACTGTAGGCGGATCGGGCAGAAAACTATCTCTGCCATCATTTTTTTGTTAGTTAATTGGCTATTTAGTGAAATTGTAAATAGTAGTAGAGGTTACGGTTGGAAACTGAGGGTTACGGCGCGGCATAGGCGCCATGGCGGTTCCACCATCCTGGCAAAAATAATCGATTAAAAGTATAAAAAAAATAAAGCTCATCTGGCACTTGTTCTATGTGGCGTTCCGTAAGTAGTTATGGCTAGCTACACGCTTCACGCTGTCATGCTCGAAACAATCAACTGACAATTCAGTGGCAACATATTGCAAAATGCTTGCAAAGAAAGTCGAATTAGAACCTTCAAACATTTTTAAAAGTGCCACGCGCAATGTGCAAGTGCAAATTCAATAGAACGAAGACACGGTGAAAAGAGAAGTTTCCGCACGAATTTTTGGCAACAAATGTTTGAATGAATCGAGGGCGTCGAAAATAATTATGCGGCGATTTTTTTTGTATGTGTGGAGTTCCGCAGTGACACTAGCACTGTATACCCCCGAATTCTAACAATGACAGATATTTCCGGTTACGTTTTTAAAACTATGTACACCATGCACAGACTATTGCTAGTCAATTTCTTACGCGGTTAGGATATTATTAAGCTTCGGTAGATATCGAGTTGGAGCGTCCTATGCGTATCAACTATTAAAGTGTGACCTATAAAAAAAGCGATACCGGCCATTCGAGATTCAAAAAAATAAAGTTGGCTTCAGCCAGAACTATAGGTGGCAGTTTAAAAAATCACCTACTCTGGCGCTATTATGCAACGTAAGTACGATCTCAGATCTTTACTCTTTTCTTTCCTCCACTCCCCTTTTTTTGGGCGGTGAGGGGGGAAAACACGACAAAATACTACCCGGTATCAGCCGATAATTGAAAGCAAGTGTAAAATATTCTGGGCCCGCCTCGCCCCACACGCACATTGTGTTCCCACCACAATGCACCACCGCCACCGCAACGAATCGATGTGGCTACGACTCGATGTCAACCGACCACGGATGCTTGACACGTCCGTACTGGGGGAAGCGATAACAACAAGCGATGTCAACAATAACGACAATGGATAAGTAAATAAGTACGTAGGATCTAAGCGCATTGCACTAGGATTCTTACAGTAACATTCATTTTTATTTAGAAGCAACGCAGGCGCATAAAAGTGTGAGAGTTAATCACGGGGCAATAATTCATATTAAACTGTTCTTAAAAGACTTATTGATAAATACCGAGATTTTGTAGAATGCACATTTGTTCTTATGAATAAAAAATGTGACCGTTAATGAAAAGTTGATGCCGTTGCAATTATTATATAATTTTTATATTTGTATAGATGTACTATGCTGTACATTTTCATATAATGTTTTATTTTTATGTGAACTTGTACTTCAACTGCATCAACCTCAACTCTATCTAAATATCGTATTTATTATTGGCGTTCATTTGAAGAGTTCGGTAAAAAAAAAGAAGAAAAAAAACTTTTCGGAACAATTTATTTTTAACCCGAAATATTTCTACCGTATCATTAAACAAAATTTCCCTTCAAAATTAATTTAATTGAAAATTGTCCCCTAAGTTCGCCTAAAAGTGAAAAATGTAGAGTAACGTTTTTCTAAGCCTCGCACAAACTTTCCCAGTATTTTTTCATTGCACTCCTAAAACTCGTTCTCCTAATATACGAAATGTCAAAAATATGTTTTTTACCTGAATGTCGGTGAGCGTGGTCAAGAAACGCATGTTGAGCGACTTGTCCCCCTGACTCATGGTTGGAATGGCGTAGTCCTTGCCCATGTAGTTGATGTTAGACACCGGACACACCACGCAAGCCGTACCGGCTCCAAAGATTTCCAAGAGCTGAAAGTCATTCGCGTAATTAAAACAAACAAACACACAACCTATATTTTTAATATGAGATGGTTATTTTTTTTAAACAATTGACACTTTGGTGGAAGAATTCCAGCACTAAATTATAGCGAAAATTGAAGAATATCTTTGACCATGAAAAGACTGGAGAAACGGCAACATTCGGTTAGGATGTTTATAGGGTCCGATTTACCGGGGGGTCACACCGACCCTAGGGGGGTCGATTCGAACAAATTTAATACAAAATATTTTGCTTTCAGTTTGAAATCTCCTCGTTTGAATCCCGAAAAACTAAAACTGCTCTTGTAGAATAGGCGATACAATAATAACAATAAAAATTACCTTTCCTTGCTCAAGGGATTTGACAACTTCAGCCATGGTAATGGACCGTTCAGTCACTTTGAATTCTTTCTGTATTTCAAACAACGTAGAAAAAAATAGTAAGCGGCTATTAAAACGACTGACTCAATAATTCTAGTCTACGACAAAGACGATCAGAAATATTTTTTTTTTTAGAAATTACTCGCCCATTCGTGCGCCAAATCGAGCAGGCTAGCTCGTGTCACTCCAGGAAGAATAAGTCCGTTCAGAGGGGGCGTAATCAATTCCTTTTCTAATTACAACAAAATAAAAAATAATCAGCAAAATATGTTAGTCAAACCAGCATCCTGTAATATTTTTGGACACGAAAAAGGTTCTTAAAATGGTTTAGCTGTTCATTTAACGAATAGAAAATAATCCAAAAACATCTCATTAGTATTAAATAATAACGCAGGTAAATCTAAAATTCCTACAAAAAAAAAGACAGAGTTCTCACGTGATTGATTAATGAGTTGGCCAGCATTAGGAACAATAAAATTACCTCCTTGGTCGTTGACGAGGAACACGAAGATGTTCATGGTACCAACTTCGGTGAGCTCGTGGTCGTCGCCGTATAGCCACAACACTTGCTGGAAGTTCTTAGACTCGGCGTACTTTTGAATGGCCACAGTCGGTGCATAGTTTCTGCAACGTCATATTCGAAAAAAAAAATAATAAAAAATGGACGTCTAACTTAGTAACGAACAGAGACAATTTTAATTTTTCGTGCCTGTCAATTCAGTGTCAAACAGGCACATAGACAAAAATGAACAAACTTCAGTTGTGCATAATCGATTTTTCTTATTGGCAATCACTGGTCGTCATCATATCGAAACAGGAGATCCTGTATCCCTCTAAAGCAGTTATGGAGGCGGTCCATTTTCACTAGTACCTCGGGATCGAATAACAAAAGCCGGGGACGGGAATCGAACCCGGGATCGCTTGCACACATGGCGGATGCTCTACCACTGATCTACGATGACCGTATTTAATTGATCGTTTATGAAAAAACTTGCCGAAATTACGAGATAAAAAAGCAAGGAACCATAAACTGAGAAATAGAAAATGACAATAATTTTGGACGCAAAAATTATTTTGTAATTTTTTTGTTTGATTATTTTTTTTTTGTCTAATATCCCATACATTCATTTAGCGTAATTAACTGGGCTATTCAAAAATAAATTGGTACTGACGATCCCATTTTCTTGTCGCCGCATCCGCCGTACCACGCGCGCACAAACTTGGGGTCGGCCAACAGCGACACCGGCTTGACTCCGGTGGCGAAGTAGGGTCCGACCGGTCCCAGCAGGACAAACAGCAAAGCTTGACGGGAAACGGCCACGCCAAGCGACGGCTGAGCCACAAAACAAAAGAAAAAATAACAAAACAATTAATTAGATTGTACATTATTAAATATTCGATTGGTCAATTTTGTGTTGAAGCCAATAATCAGTTTCACATACGTCGGTTCCAATCAGAGTCGGTCTGATGTAGAGGGAGCTAGAGTCGGACTTGGGGACCCAGTCCTTGTCGACGGAGACGAGTTTTTTCAAGCATTTTATTAATTCTTCGCCGTCGAACGTCTGCAAAGAGGGCAGAGGCAAAATTAACCAGATGGTACAGCGAAATTCGCGTCCGTTTTGCAAGAGAAGAAATGAACTTTGTGCGGCCCCCGTGGTACAGTTGCGGCCCCCGTGGTACAGTGGCTATAATCATAGACTACTAAGCGGGTGGTCCCGGGTTCGATTCCCGGCAGAGGC
>JAUJYS010004517.1:0-11888 GCA_033995665.1 Melogona broelemanni | reverse complement strand
TCAGGTGAGACTGAATTTCGCTACGCTCCCCACTCGATACCGTATTTTCTGGTCGCTCATGTGGGTAAAGTGGACATTAGCCTTAAACTCATATCATCGAAATATTAAAAATAAATTATTATGTTCACATTCAAAGGTCACGGGATAAAAATTCATTTAATAATGGAATTGTTAGGATAAATAAAATTTCATTTTTATTTTTTAAAGATATTTTTATTTTTTAATGAAAGTAAAAAACTTTCTTTTGAACAGGGCCTTAGCTAGATTAGCTAGATTCATTCATTCATTCATTCATTAAGGAACTGGAACGAGTTCCATTTTAAAAAGAACAAATCCAACACTGAACTTTTCCAAAGGCCAAAGCATGTCTCCCAAGAGAAAAAAGGTCGCTGGATTTTGCGCCATTCTAAAAGAATTCCATTCGGGGGTTAAAAAAGGGACAAAATTTTTTTTTTTAAAATCTATTTGCGCGTTGACATTTTTCCGAACTTAACTTTGTATATAATTGGCTTCGATTTTAATACGGCGTCTCCAACGGCAGCCAAGTGTTACACGCCTATCGACAAATCACGAAGACGCGCTGAATAGTCTATAAAGTTTTGTCAAGACAAAGTCACCAGGGAACCTGGCTTTTATATCCGGGATGGCGAACAGTCTGGTGAGACAAATTCGTCAGGTAGTTCGCGTCTTGCTAATTAGATATTCGCTGCGGTAGCTAGAGAAGACACGGACGACGATTCCCTCGCGAAACCGCAACGTCGAAACTGTGAAAGTTACCGACTGTTAAAAGCTAAATCTGCCATAAAAATAGATTACATCTTTCGATGCAAAAGTTTAGTTGGTACAAAATATAGTATGGAGGGCACATGCATGTATGTGCTCGAGCACCATCTATTGAGCATTGCTGATAGTTGAAATGTTCCGTCAAATTCAGTGAGGTAAAATAAAACGTCGAAACGACGAAACTAAAGATTCTTGGGGCAGATATTGCGTTTGGCATCGTCATATGTTACATGTATGTCAGTGAAATGATCTGAACGCGAGTTGTAGACATGCGAACGATCACAAGCATGTCCCTTAACGTCTGGAATGAAATATTAAAACAACAATAAAGCCTACTACAGATTAGGACGACTCAGTTGTCGAGACTCTCACAAAGCAGAAAAATCAGAACAGACCCTTGCAAAATATCAAGTACAATATCGTGTCGTTCTGCAAATGAAATAGACCCTTACCTCGCATCACAGCTCCTTCATTTTGGAAATAATATTAGAAAAAAAACTTGCCTTCAATTCGGATCAATTTCATACCTTAGTCAATCGAACTACACAAGCTGCTACACCATTCTTCAACTTCAACAAAAGAATTTTGTATTTCTTAAATAGGGATAGGCGATAATATTAAGAACTATCGACAGTATCGATAAATATTACCAATAACCATTCGTCGAATATACAATACATTATGTAGTTCTTAAATTAAAGCAGAGGTTTTAATTAACCAAATATACAGATAAATTGAAGAGAACGAAGCAAGTGTTTGATCTAGTGTCACCGCGCTTAAAAACTATATTTTTATGGACAAGACGACACTGAAGTATTTGTCGCTCAATTACTCCCCGTAGATTTTCACTACGTTTTCCATCTTTTGATGATCGATTGTAAAAATACTTTGTTGGAATGCCAAACGCGCTTTCATTTTTGTGTCACTTCGCTATGCGTACCCACGCAACTTTGATGGCGGAACGCGAACGTTCAATCGTCTCGGGAGTAGGAATTTCCGCGCGGAATCGCGAAACTGTACTGAATAAATTTGCGGATTCAAATGAGGAAAACGCGTCTGCAAAGAGGCGGCGCCAATGCCGGCAGCAACGTTTGGCACGCACCAATTTTTTAATCAGCGATGATAACGCATACAAGAAACGCAGTACAATTATACAGATGTAAACGCCGCTCGTAGAGATCGAGTGGAGGGGTGGAGGAAAAAAGCGCTTTCTCTCGCCAAATGAAATTGCATTGACATCTATCTCAATTAGCAGCTCCGGCGCGAATAAACTACACATTTTTCCGGTATCCTCCTGAGACAAGTGCGCAACGAGCCGATCTCCGTACAAACATAACGTAAGATTTAACACGCCGTAGTCACTAAGTCATCCCTGAGCTACAAAAAAAAGAGTACTGTACAAAGGTCTGAGAGAAAAATGTAAACTTCCTGAAAAATGTTCCTGTGATCAAAAATCAAGGATCAGAGCTCTTGCAGTCCAATTTCAGTAAACATAAAAATTATCGAGAAAACACTACCACATTTTACATAGAAACAGGGTCATGTTTGGACGTACAGTAGAGCTCCACAGGTTTCAATCAGCTTGAGGATATGTGATGATAATTTCGAGTCCCATCGATAAGCCAGATATGCAGAAACATATTATTTCTGATCGTAAGATTGCCCTACCGTTTCATAGTTTGTCATTCACGATTGAACTTTATTAATTCAGGAAGCCATAACAGAACAGATATTTTTTGCCTCTCAAAGAAGCGAATGCACGTAAGTTAAACGTGCTCAGTGTGGCCTAGGGTCTCACGAGAATAATACAAAGCAAAAAAGGCTCAGCGAACGGATCCAGCCAATTATACAGCGCCGGGAAGAACTCTCGAGATTCACGTCTGCTAATAGGATTTTTTAATTCGGCAACAGATTATCGACAGAAACCGGAGAGCCTAACGCGGAGATTTTTTTGCACCCCTCCCGGCTCGATTCGAAAACAAACACGCACGCAAGCAATAGCAGCCATAGGTGGTGCGAAAATCAGCGGCGTTAAAAAAACGAAAGAAAAAAACAGGAAAAAAGAAGCAGGAAAAAAAAACAACGTCGATTATAAATTGCCTCAAAAGAAAAACTAGCGTGGAGATAGAGCGGCTGATGGTGGACGGATTTAACGATTCGCGCAGATCTGGGTTGGCTACCGACAGACATCGCGCGAAAAGATAAGCACATCAACGCTAAACGATGACGTAATCAACAATCGGAGTAAAGAAACGACAGATAACCAGGCTGCAGGATCCACCCCTAAGCTATCGACTCCCTAATGGAAGAGCAGGGGTGACGCCAGTAGCCCAGGCTTATCTAACCAAAAACAATAAATCGCAAATGTGCTTATTATAATATTCAGCATTTCGCATTGTCTGTGCACCACCTAAACTTTATTATTGTTAGAATTCGCCTCATCTAAAAAATTATAACATTACTACTTTAGCATTCAACAGTTTTGTCTCATACCTGCAATAGTTTATGTTTTAAAATCTCTCTTAATATAGGTCGCCAGACTCTGTTTGTCTAACTTTTCGGCGTTGTACCGCAGGCTGTTCCCTATTCGTTTAAGTCAATCTTTCTTAACCAAACACAATTGGTGGCCACGGATGAGATCTACTTAAGGATTTGAAAAGCGCCAACAAGAAAAAGGGCTGCACGCGTGAACCAAATAGTTCGCCGCCGAGCAGGCTCCCCCAAAATTCATGCAGATTAAGCGTGGAACTTGGAAGCCGGAAAAAAGCATAATCTATTCATGAATGACAAGTAGTTAATTCCTTCCAAATAGATATAACGGCGAAAGCATGCGATCGACTCAGCTCACTCTCTCGTTCTCTCGTTCCGCTATGGAGTGCACTAGTTAACTTCATTACGGCGTGAAACACACAGCTTCCCGCCAGCCAAACACACGAAATAAAATTAAAAAAATCAAGGGAGTTCCAGCAGGGAGTAAGGATGATGGAAAGAAGAGGCGGCGATGGAAGAAAATTCGAGGTTGGGGTAGACAATTCGAGAGCCGGATAGGAGACTAGGTGAAGGACGGATACGGGGAGAGTTTAACGGAAGGCCTTCGACAAGGCGAGTGGATTAAATGACAGATTGTTTGTCTATTTATTTTCTTACGCCATTTTATATTTAGGCCAACGGTGTGTTTTTCAGCGTACCTTGTGGCCTACCTTAGCGAAGGCATTTGTATCGTAGGTACAGTAACAAAGTATCAGTAAATTGCTTATGCGTACATGCATGTGGAATGGAGAAGTGGATGGTATTCGAAGGGCTTCATGAATTAAGATATTCGGCTTAATGAGACTTTTTAAACGCGTCCAGCGCTAAACCCACGTGGCGAACTGTTGCACTGAATGATACCAAACTTAGACTTATTCATAGTAGTATAGATAATGTAGTTGTGATCGACCCGTCAAGCCCAGTCGGTATTGCAACTGACTGCAGTGTGGGCGATCCCGGGCTTGATTCCCGCCGCAGGCTCTCTTGTTTATTCGATCATGTTATACTGATTAAAATATGCTTATCAGACATCGGATAAGCGACATGAGGTGTACAATCAGGCCACATTGATCATAAATAAAATCACAGCCACTTGATCAAAAATAAAATTAGAACGCGACGTTTTATTTTGGACGGGATAAAAACGTATAATTATTTCCAGAAAATAGGTTCTGAACAGAACAATTGTTTGCTGAACGTATTTGCCACGATCGTCTATAAGTGTGCAGCGGCATTATCAGCAGCATAGGCGTTCTGCCAACACAAATAAAACACCAGCAGTCTTACATTTTATTATGGCAGCCTGCAGCTTATTTGCCCCCAAAACGGTGACGTAATCGGAAAACCATATCGACTAACGACAGCCGCGACACATCATCAACATTGCTGAGAAATGCGGAATGGTATGATAGATTCTGCACAAGTACATGATATATATATATAGCTGGTGGGGGGTAAGGAGAAGGAGAGATAAAAACAAGACGAAATTGATCAAGCGATGGGGTGACGGAAGAATTTAGTACTGAAACAGTTGGGAGTGGTTCTGGTGGTAGTAATGGTGGTGGTGGTTTTGGTGGGAGGGGTGAATAAAAAGGAAGGGTTGGTTGCGGTTTGAATTGCCAACCCCCTCCTCCCACGATTAACATGGGAGGCCGTAATAAAAGAATAAAGCTGCCTTTTCACTTTATATGACATCATTAATGTGGCAGAAGAGATGGTCTACATCCTCGTAAAACAAGTTGGGCGTGCATTCGACGCGCTGCCGGGAGATCGTCACGAGATGACGGCCACCCTACGTCCTCCTCAGTCCACCTGTCCATAAACGTGTACCTGGAAAGTGAGCTCTTCGCACGCACTTTTCTAATGTCTTAAAACAGTTGAATTTTTAGATTTAGATAGGGTAATTGCCGTGCCGTAGCATTATGACAAAATGTCGGAATATATGGGATTGTGCTGTTTGTTAAGGAGGCTTATCAGCCCAGTGGGCGACCTAGTAATTTGGTATTTGGACTAGTTTAGTCTTCTGCCTGGGTAGGGATCTTTAACGTGTACCGGACAACGTAAAGGTACGGGTCTCACGGGAGAACTTTTCTCGCCCGAAAAATTTGGGATATATTGGCCGGGATCCGAAACGCGATCGCGCGCATAGAAAGCGAGAACGCTCACCACTACACCACCGAGGCCTTGCGCCTTTCATGTTTGTGTGGCGTCGGGCATCGCTGATTGCCGAACTTTTTCGATTCGAACTTCTTGGGCTCAATTTATGAGAAAAGTATCGCCGTTCGAAACACCTTTTTTCCCTTCTAAATGTTCTGGTTTGCAAGAAATCTCTTGAAAATTGGAAATAAACTACCACTGTTGGTTCTCAAGAGGATCAGCGTCACAGCTCATCGGCGTGCATGTACGGGTAACATTGAATGTGTGTGCACGCTCGTTCGTTCGAGCGACTGACGGGCGCAACTCAAAAAGTTGTGATGACGCCCCGTTACGGACTCCCGCTTTTAATCGAGATTATCATTTACAGGCTGCGCAACAGCGCCCACCATCCATTCTCCTGACACCGTCGGTTTCGTTGAAAATACATAATTTTGCTAATTATCTTAAGATATACAATTTATGTCAAAGGAAGCAAAAAGCCAAAAAATATGTAAAGTCTTTAATGATCTAATGCTTCATGCTGCAATCGTACGAAGTAATTTTGAGTCGTCTTCAATTAAAGCGGATTATAGGAGGGGTCCCAATTTATTCTACAGTGTATTTTACTTCCTTACAGAGACGGAATTCCTGACTGATTATTATAATTAACTTTTTTTTTTACACATCTGTCCTTCGTCACTGCAGTCTAATAAATGTCACTGCAGTGCCAGGATTGAGTGGGTGTTGTAAAATAAAATCTGGTATTAAGTGTAGTTCACCTATTTTCCCACAAGGTCACTGACCCGGCGATTCGTATTTAATTGTTTACGAATCGCAGCGCCACTAGTGAACTACACCTAATACCAGATTTTGTCTTAAAACAACCACTGAATCCTAGAACAGGAGATTATGTGTTATTTATATAAGTGCTCGAGCAATTTATGGAAGAGCACTTTTTCACCAGTATCCCGAGAACGAATAAACGAGAGCCTAAGCCGGGAGTCGAACTCAGGATTATCGCACCAAAGGCAGACACAATTTTCCGTATACAGACATCAATCAGCCTACGGCCTCGTTCCGTTCCTGAATTTAGAAGGATTTTAGCGGTCGACAAATAACATGCACCACTGGTCTGAAGAAGATTGCCCATCTCTATCGTGCCTAAATATCGCACTTGAATTCGTGACGGCAGTCATATTTTAATCGAGTTTAATAGCGCTCGTCTGTTTTAATACGAGCGCATAGAAAACCGCATTCTTCCCAATTCCTCCAACATCCACCCTTCGTTCAAATATTGCAATGTAAATGCTTCGGCAACTGAGTACATGGTTTGCATCATCAGCACCCGATCGAATTAATTATTGCGTTCGGACGTTTCTACATTGGTTCTACGTAGACACTTCAATTTGGTGCAAAGAGTATTCGCCTACTTTACTGCGGCGGAAAATGAAAATGAAGTGAAATTGTAGAAGCATTACCACAAAAAGTTTGAAAATGTTTGTTTGAAATTAGGCAAATAAAACGATGGTTAATTTGTAGATGAGAATGTTTTCTTGAACATTATACCTGTGCCTTTGAACAAACATATTTTGTTTGATTGATTATGTTTGACTACTGAAACTTGAACAGTAATAGGTACTTAGACTTTAAATCCGAAAAATGGCCACTAGATGGCGCACATTGCATCCCCAGTCTCCCTTAAGAAAAAAAGGGCGGTAAAAATCTTAAGTGTCCGAGATCGATTTTGTCGTCCAATATTACCATATATGTTCCTATGGAGCATAAGCATTCGTAAAAGAATCGGTGTTCTTTTCATGTTTAACTAGCAACAATAAAAAATTGCTCCGAGAAAAGGAAGAACCGAGTTACAATTTATGTAAATAACAAATAGTAAGTAAAAAACATTAGGTAACGAAACTATTTATAACGAGCAAACTTTTTTCGCCTAATACTGATAATTTTGTCGCCTAACGTAGGTTGAACAGGAACAACAAATGTGGCGAACGATATGGGTATTTTTTTCTTTGTTCGCTTTCGCTCGTATAATTAAAACGCCAGGCTTTTCTTCCGTTCCGTTCCCCGCCCTACGCACCCCTCCCTCGTCCTGCCCATTGTTTCGCCATCCGTCGAGAATAATTAAACGTAAAAAAGAAGAAGAAAAAAAACCTGGCGAACGACGAATCCACCGGGATTCTCCATACCGGAAACGCCGTCACACTGAGTTACAATATAATTATTATTTTTGGGAAAGGGGATGGAACCCCGCACCGGTGAGGTGGATTACGATGATGATGATGATGGTTGAACCCATCCGAGCACTGTGTGCGCGTAGGTGGCGGTGGAGTGTATTCGTCTCGGCAATACCCGCGCACAATGCATGCGTAGGCGCATCACATTCGCATTACGATTAATTCCCTAGAAATCTTCCGCGCCACTATCTTTCCGAGAAACCGAATTCGCCATTAAAACTTAGAGAACGCCAGTTGGGTGATAGGTTGAAACTCAATTCTACACAAACAAGTCACAGGCCTTTTGGAAAATGTTCGTAAAGATGCCAACACAAATTGCATTTGGATAATGTTCGTAAAGATGCCCAACACAAATTGCATTTGGATAACATTTTATTATTCCCAATTGGCTATTGAAATTAAAAAATGCAAATCAGCGGTAATGAATACCCATATAAATATTTGATTGGATCAACGAAAAACCCTTAAGATATGATATGTATATCAATTCTTTTATTAAACGAGTTGCGCCGAATACCATTGCATTTAATGAATTTCTCGAAAAACAAAACTCAGGCGACCCAGCCTAATCCGAACAGACCCTAATACTCCAAATGAAATCATATAAACGGTTTAACGGCGCAACTCGTTTATCCGGTAATATAAATATACGGTAGAATAACTTTTAACTATATACGTAAATTTTTATGAAACTACCAAGGATACTCTGTAATATATTTGAAACAGTGTAATAAAAATTGTCACATTACAAAAGATACATTTTGCATAGTTGTTAAACAATACTTTATAAACACCTTAAGAATCATGAAAAAAATATCTTGAAAAAATTACAAAGAAAACTAGGCTTTCACTTGGATAAAATCGTTTTTGCAAAACTAGATTCATTTCGTTTTTGCAGATGTTCAATACCGCACCGTAACGATTGAGTTGTAAGTGTTCATAAAAAAAAACACGTCGGTGGGTATAAGTTGCGCAGTTACTGAAATTGGGGTTGGCCGAGGCATGCAGTAGTAATAAAGTAAATTAATAAGGATGTGGGGGAGAGGTTAGGGTTGGAGAGCAGGCAATTAAATTTCACGAGCTAATATAGTGTACATACAAGGAAATTGAAAACATCTCCCCTCCGTTTCCAGCATCACTGTAGCTATGCGTGAAGCGCGGTTGACGCCCGTGAAACGTCGAGCGCCAAACGAAAAATTAAAAAAAGAAAGTATGTTAGAAGCTATCGTACAATCCTCCTGAGAATCCTATTCCCCGAAAGTACTTAATACTGAATTCAAGTTTAACGATCCTGCTCATATTTATCGTAACATCTTGAACTCACAAATCAAGTGATGTTAGAACTGAATGAAACGGCAACTTGAAGCGTGGCTTAGGGTTACAGGTTCGATTCCTGGTGGGAACTCACTCTTAATCTGATCCCGGGAACTTTGCTACACGTTATATAATCGACGACTAGAACGTCGACGATATAAAACGTTTCTGAGATGAAATGATTCAAAAAAGGAATCGAAATATAGCCGTTGACCCACCATGCCTGTACGTTCTCAGGTATACCTTAAAGATATCTAATTAGGTCAGAAGTCTAGACAAGGCAAAATTATCTGGTTGCACATGGTGTCTTTGAGACGAATACGTTTGGGGAGCACATTATAAAATTATGTTTACAATACTTTAAAACGACTTAAATATCGAAAAATAATAGTATTTAATTATTGTAAAAAATCGCTGATTTTATTTATGTTTAATCAGTATTTCTCAATTAATTATACATCTGTCTCTGCGTGTATTTTATACACCACCATCGTTTAAAAAATTAGAACTAAAATGTTAACCAGACTCTTTTCCTTTACAAATTTCTCTATTTTCTTTATCAACGACGAATTAAAATAAATAAATTTGGGTTTCTTCGCCTTTAACCGTAAATCTCTTTATATGTTTGTTCAAATATATTCAAGTAATTTTAGCTTCTTTCTACCATAGTTCATATTTTCCTATATCGTGTGGGTACTGATCAAGTCTATGTTGCTCTATTCGTTTGGCTCACCCAAATAGCGCAGAAGAACATTAGCATCGTTATGCAAATTAGCCGCTAGGAAAATTTGCAATGATCTTATGACAATTTCATTGCCTGGATGAGACCTCAGGAGGATAAGAAGTGAAGTGCACCACGGATCGCTTGGCGCGTAAGGGGCAGGGAAGGGATTACAGTACGATAATAACGCTGCCAAATTAGTTGCGGATTTATAATTTATACTTCGCCGTGGAGAGCTTAATATTATTCGATATGTTAATCCCTCACCGTTCGTTCTCCGCCGGAAGGCGCAGAGACCGAAACAGAGGGCAGAGAACTCCGCCGCGCCGCTAAGTGCATTAACGAACCCGGTCATACGCTTTCAAATGATCGGAGAGATGCCACCGCTGCCCCCGACAGCAGGCAATCACAGCCAACACGGGTCCGCTCCGACGGCAGCAGCGCTGCGACGAGAGATAACAGCGGTGACGTCAGCGAATTGAAACTGACAGCAGACGCTGCAACACGAGCGCTAAATCTCTTCACGTGCTCAGTCGTTTTCGATTCGGTTGCTTAGTCTGCATCAGCAATAAAAGCGCGAGGGAATATTTCTCGCGCGCGAGCTTTCCAATCTGTCAGTGGGCGTAGGAAGTTTGAAACGGTGGTGGGAGGGCTGCGTGGAATCCGGGACTAAGCCATGCGTTGACCCTCTAGGGAAGGACATCACGGCCTTCCCTGGAGGATGAACGTAAGCGGGAAAAATGATTCGGGTCGCAATACGGCTTCCCCGATGGCAATACCACATGCACATACTTCTCGAAACTACTGAGCGTACTCAACAGTCAGTATCGAAGCGCCGCAAAAGTAAATATCGAATTTGGTGACCTCAGGTTTTTCGCGCCTAAATAGATTTGCATCAAACTGGACTACGTCAAAAATAACTTTCTCAAGTATAAGCCGACGTTCTTTAAATGTTTAAAATAAAAGTGTACACAGAAAAAATTTAACTGAGTGGAAAAGGTGATGAACATCAATTGATCTACAACGATCGAACGGTCTACATCTACATCAATTGATATACTATAAACTGAAATTATTACAGCTTAAATCCATAGGAATTATATTTTTTGCTGTCCAATTATGAAATTACTATTGAAATTATGATTAATCTATACTATAAGCCAAAATTGATTTTATATTTTTCATTTACCTAACAAAAAATAAATAACCTCTTAAAAAACAAATTCTATTTTTTGTTGGCAGTCAAGGAAATTAAGTACACAGAAAAGTTCTACAGATAAAAATATAAAATCTATTTATTTAAATGAAAAAGTCTTGTTTAACCTTTTAAATCTATTTTTTATTAAATTGGTATTTTTTTTAAACCTGATTTTTAAATATTTTTTTAATCTATTTTTTAAATTGCCTACCGATATATTTGTCTTAATGCAGGGTCTTTATGTCTTAACCCAGGGGGACCCTGGCTAATTTTTCTAGCTTTAGCTTCTGATTTAACGTGTACCCGACACCAAACAGGCATGGGTCTCACGGCTTTCCTACCATTCCGAAGGAAGGCGCCCGTTCGAAAAATTCCGAATTGCACTCGCGATTTCGGGAGTAGTTCAACGCGCTAACCACAACGCCAAACAGCTGATCTGAGGACTGCTACCGAGTTTATAACCAGTAATTTGGTTAGTAGTAAACAGCTGAGACGATATTCCGTTGCCTAACTTCGAATAGGAAATTGGCGAAGATTGGACTAGCCGCGCCAAGTGTCGAACGACAGCGGGCTTCATCGCCATTGCCTCCTTGTGACACTGGCCATTGTCGGTGGTCGGGTCTCCTCGGGACACTCGTCGTCAGTGGCGGCGACAACAGCGACGCGGACGACTCCGAAAACACATCGACATCTCCAGGGACTGTTTATCCGGCTTATCTGCTATTGAAAACCGGTCGCATCACGATGACGGAAGTCGGTCCAACTTCGGAGCCGGCGAGATAGATGAGTGTCGCCCAGCTCCAGAATGAGTGGCCAGGAGATCCTAACAAGATCCTCCCGAGTTCCTCAACACAATCTAATTACATTGTCCGTCCGCTGTGGCCGTGAGGTAGCATGCTTGCTCACCAACCAGCGGATCTGGGTTCGATTCCCAGCGCAGCCTATCGTTTGATTGGCT
>JAUJYS010004516.1:0-11888 GCA_033995665.1 Melogona broelemanni | reverse complement strand
TTGCCTATGGGAAATGGAAACTTTGAACGGCTGTATCTCCCTCAATTTTGCTTTCCGCACCTTAATTTTTTTTTATTCATCTTCTCCACACTTTTTACATCTAAAAAGTGCCTTTGTAAAAAAATCCGAGTTGTTGGCTTATTGTGCATATCACCCGACTAGTAAATAAATTGACCCTTGATATGTGAAAATAATTTCATGGATAATTAAGGAATGGAAACTACGAATGAAACATAGCCTTTTTAGTTTTTATAAACGTACATGAAAATACGACGTCGAAAGATGGCGCTCGAAGCACCGAGCGAAACTGACGCGCGTGGCCCATACTTTGAAGTTCGGTTGGACCGTTTAGGCCTATTTGCGGGCGCCATTAGGCCTACGATCAAAATGTGGCTCATTTAAGAATAGTTCTTAAGGCGCACACATACTATTTTTTAATATTTTGAAAGTATTTTCATTCAGAATAATAAAATCTAGGGCGGCTTACCTTTCCGACAAATATTTCAGATCCCTTGGGCGGCGGCGGGCGGTCACCCCAATTCGGAGGCGGCCCGAACTTTCGCTGCCCGTTTTGCTGTCAATGAAATCCCCATGAAAAACATGAGAAATGTAGTTCCGCTCAAACTGCATGTCATTTTCGAACACAAATATCGACAATTTGTGACTAATTGCTAATTTATTAATTCTGAATATATTAGCAAATGGTGGCGCCGGGGCGCCGTAAGTCCATGGCTGCTGGTTGTTGATGGCACCATCCACAGTCACAGTATACTAAATAAAATTGAAGATAACGAAAACTTACCTGGATCATTTCGTATCCAGTTTTCTTCATTAGCGACACCAGGGCGGCATCGTCTGTTGGAATTAATTGGTCTTCCATCGACATTTTTTTTTTAAATCAAATAAATTTCCAATAAATTTTGGTTTAAAATCACACCCCGAAATTAACCACACACCTATCCTATTTACATCTGCACACGATTACGGCGGGTGGTAGATTGGCGCGCCGCGCGCGTCACCAAGATCGCGTGTGAACGATTACAATCAATTACTTGAGGGGGCGTTAAATATGTTGATGTGATGCGCTTAATCGGGCGTGACAAATGAAATTTTTTGACTTAAAATAAATACGCACCTCATGTCGATTTCAATTGGAAGCACGTAGTGCGAATCATTGGCACGCTTATCTTTTCTGCTTTGATGTACTATGTGATCGAGTTTCGTATCTTATCTGTTTGCCCGACGCCTCACTAGAGCGCAGCACCTACGCGGTTTCCTTAAGCAGTCCCTTCTTGAAGGGGTAGTAGCTCGTAATATTTAATGTCATTCATATTTTTGCACTTCTGTCCAATATTATATTAAATATAAAGAATAAAAACTTAAAAACAGAAACATTATAACAATAATACCGTGATTTAGTACAAAACATTGTTCTTTATTTCAAACTAAACATAATGATGTTGTGTTGGGCCCCTTGCTCCCCCAACCCCACAAAATAGCATCTCGATTGTCATCGAAATTTAGCGCGTTAACCAATATTTAGGAACTGCACAACATTTCCCGTAGGTCATCTACCAAATAAAAACGCACCGCAATCTCGATTCCAATCTAACATTCGAAAAATGAATAGTATATTCGTTAGCATAGCTGAATTGGTAGCAATGAGCAAGGGGGCGCCATATTAACCGCATTTGCCAGGTTGAAAATGAAGTGTGCAATGGTGTAACGGAACCCTGTAAACTCGATTGCAATCAGCTCACAAATGTAAACGAGGTGATCATTTCGCAAAATGGCGCCTGTGCTGAGCAAGCTTACACCTCGTCATGCCGCTTTGGGGGCTGTTTCAGTCGGTGTTTTATGTTGGTTGGCAAAAAGAAGTCGAGGATCTCAACCACGAAAGTAAGTGTCTGACCTTTCTCTATCTAAATCAAAATTGTCAACATCAGATCGAACCCGGTTGTCGAAATATTGGCTGACCGAGGTAAGTGGTAACCCGGTGTATTGCATTGGTCAGTCTCGAAGGGGCTCGCTTCACCCCTTTTTTGCCACACGAACTTTTCGGCTCTGGCGGGTGCGGACGAAATTATTGCACGTTATGATGTGTATTTATTGTTTGATTCTTCATCCGATAGCTTCGCCTTGGTACAAAAAAGGGTGTTTCTAGTAAATGGTATTCGACCGGCGAATGAGTGGTTGCTGTACTGTACAAGTACTGCGACCTTGTAAATTAGATTGTTACAAATTAAATGTCTTGTCCGCCGGGGATTTTTTTGTTTCAAGCCGAAAGAAATACACACATGTTGTCACGTATGTACCAAGCCCTGTGGCGAAGCCAATGACGTCTGAAAATTGGCATTGTCGCCGAAAACGCAACCATACATGTAACTTGGACAAAATAATGGAAACACCTCTCTAAAGTTCACAAACAGATCTGTTTCCATTATTTTGTCCAACTGCTGTATATTTCGGTCCGGACAATCGCTGCAGTCCATCTTCCAGCAATCGTCTTTTATTTGGTTGCGTGTGATCATTTTATCGTTTACGATTACTTAGGGAGGGGACTGTGGCCATCCCTGTTTCCCTTGCCGGTATCACAATTCGCATTTGAATGCTCAGCCATATACAACAAACACAAGCCAACAAAATTACAGTAGCTTCTCATTGGCCGTTGGTTGTTACAAGTGGCATGATCACATTAGGTGAAAATACAATTGTCCTTAAATCTCAGCGAGCTTTCATGTAGGCTAAAGTGAGAAATGTCTCACGGTTCGTTCATCGAATTATTTTCGGCGTTGTCACGCAAAACGCGCGTGTGTCAATAAAGCAATTATAAATTTGCCATTGCAGCGTCGACCCTTGTTATGTATTCGTAATTATTTGCTGAAGCGCGTTTTTGGGCAAACAACCTTACCGATATTCTCGCGTGCATAGGCAGGAGCCTGCTGAATAAGCAAATAGTCCTTGAAAACGTTTATTGTGATTTTTGCGAGAACGCGATAAAAGCATTGACCTGACTCTATGCCGCGCCAGTCTGTTATATCCGTCATTCGTTTTGTCATGCCGTAACTGAGGTAGGGATTTCCACACGCAAAATTTTAATCACGCCACAGATGTGGAACAAACCCATCGCGACACCTGCGGGGTATACACCTGCCCACACCCGGTTCGATAATTGTATTGTTTTTATTCGGTGAATTCTGATACACGTCGATAGTTATAATCGAGCTCTTTACATTTACTATCATGACTAAAAATGTTCCGAGGCAATGGAGGATTTAAAGCGATGATTCATTTAGACGGAAAGTATCTCTGAATCGTGATTATCGGTTGGATTTATTTTATTTGGCATGTTGCCCGAATCGCAAATTTGTCTGAACGGTACAAGTGTCCAATTTGTTCGGAGGCTTATCAATTCAACGTATTCGGTTTAGAATTTACCCAAGGTTATAGGCTACAATTTCGCTCGATAATTAGTAAGGATCTTTAAGGTGTAAATGACAACGCATCGGCATGGTTCCCACTGCTTTACTTCCATTCCGAAGGAAGGCACTACATTTTACGCACCCGAAAAATTTCGGAGGACTCCCTTGGGAATTGAACCCGCAACCACGCGTCTCTATGCATCCATCACACATCCAGGTCAAGTAGGCTTGCACGCTTCCAGCTTCTGTTGCGTGCAACGTTAACTGGACTTAAAAAACTTGACAATTAATCAGGCTTTTGTTGCCTACCTCTGCATTGCCACGTTTTCCGTTCACTATTCGATTGCTGAACAATGCTCGCGTACCTCAGACAGTGGTCTATAATGTGTATCTGGGGAATTCATTGTAGGGTAAATTGACGAGATTGGTCCCGATGTACAATAATGGCCTTCAACCTACGCGCATTCAAATGCGAGCTTCGAATTTGCACAGCAAAGCTGGGTGCTTGCTCGTCTATGCCGCTCGAGCCAACGAAGAACGTCAAATGCAAATTTGAATTTATAGTTGTACTCGTAGTTACGCAGGCGCAACTTCAGCGAAGTTTGCAGTGGCAGGAAAAATTGAAGCTGGGCATGACAGACGTGTATTGTGTCTATTTTTCGAATATGTCAACTGGTGATATATATATATTTTTTTTTAAATCACCGTAGCGCCTAGTGCACTACAGGATTTTTTGCATATGAGCAGTTCTTCTACATTTGATCGGCGAATTGAAAACTGATCGTTGTTGGGACAAGAGCATTGATATCCCCCCCCCCCCTACACACACACCCAATAAATTTTGTAAATTTGTTCGTTACTCGGAATACTATGAAGCTGTACTGAATACTGGCAATAAAATAAAAGACCTGCGTTGACCATAACTGCTTAAACAATAGTATATACCAGTGAGTACTATAGTTTTTTGTACATGCATCGTTGTCTACACATGAGACAACATAATTTTTATTGCACAATGCACATCATCAATTGGATCTGCAACGCTTCAAACGTTTCAGATGAATACAATTTAAATATATCTGCGTGTGAAAATACGGCAACTGGCGATCTTCGCTGAAACAGTGTGTTATGAATATATCTATACAGGTCTGATTGAATACGTTGGTGATGACACTAGTGTATTGTATGAAATCGCCAGTGACAAAATGTAACACCTAAGTCTGGGAATTTCTCCATTATTGATTGCTTGTCTCTCACAAAACACTAACGCTGACACTCATTTTTGGTTCACCTTTGAACAAAAACATTTTTCCTGAAGTAATGGATCATGACGTCTTTTCACGAAGCATGCCATGTCATTTTGCTCTCTTGATTGCTTGGAGATTTTTTTTTTTTTTTTGTAAATGTTTTGACAAGTTGTAATTTTTATATCTTGACGCCCAGGTTAATTATGTGTATCGTCCCTGCGAGCGCTTCGTGCAGTGAGCGCGTCGTCACGATGTGATTAACACTGTAATTTTTCAACGTAAAGTTTGACCATCGTTAGAGAAAGTCTAGACGTGCACCTTCCTTCCTCAGCGGTTACCGTATAGTGTTTCATTTTGACCGGATTTTTTAATGGCAAAAAATTTGATTTTCAGAAGTCTATTTTCATCAGTCGTGTTTATGGCTGTTATTCCGATTTTAAATTTTTTCATAACTTTTGACCTGCTTTGTAGTTTGTACTGTAGCATTCAGCACAACAACCCATGTTTTTTACGTTCTCCGGACGTGGTCATTGTGCTTATTACCAACCAGATTATGTTATGCCATAATTATAGTTTTCATAGGTCTGTGTCTGTGGCAATTATTCTGAATTTTGATTTCTTTTAAACCTTTTGATTTGCAGTGTATATATTGTAACATATTCCATTGGATAACCCATTTTTTTAGTTTTAGTGCTAAAAAATTATTTAGCGACGTGACTTTATTCAGCCAAATGCGATTTAATTCTTAAGATTGTTATTTTTCTTTTGTCATGATTGCCGGTTTGCCTACAACCAAGATCTCCAGGAGCTTGCTGTATAATTAGACGGTTTAAATCTCTATCAAAAAAGTTCTGTTATTTAATTCGGATCTGTGGCTTGGGGGCAATTGGTACTGTCTAACGCACGTCAGTATGGTCGATGGTGCAACGCTCTTTTGGGGTTTGGAATTAATACGGAAGCCGGTTGTGTTTACCGGTTAAACGGTGGGCATATTGATTTGGAGTCGCTGTTGCGACAGCATTTCCCTTCTTCTATCAATAATTTTCACCTGCTTATTGTTTGCATTCGGCAAAATGTAGGCCAGTTTGTTCTCTGGTAATTTACTGTGTGGCCGCAGTCTCAGTAAATATGGCCGCGTCCAACCGAGGACCGTTCACAAAAGAACTCAATTCAATCGCTTAAGGCTCTAGGCTGTAGCAGTTGATATTTAATTTTTTTTTGTCCCAGATTGCCAAACATCGTCAAATTAAGAACGTCGACGATAAAACGAATTGATGAAAAGGGGCTCCAGAGGTGTGCAAATTTTGACCTCTGGCAGCTAGCATGTTTCGTTTGACCAGAATACCAGAACAATTGCATTATAGCATGTGTAGTAGATTTCGAAATAATTTTGTCGTTTTCCCCCATTTTATGCCCACCGCTAACCTTGAAACTTTGTATTTTTTTCATTTCAGGGGACTAAATGTTGACGAAGTCAGTCTTTTAACTGGACAGGTTAGTTATTTTTTTATATAAGTTGGGTAGTGAATGAAATACATTTAAAACTGTTTTATTTGCTCCAATTAAGTATTGATAAGCGTGACACTAGTTTAATTTGCCAGCTCGGCATTCATTAACATAAATATAGAATGGGTCATGAAATATTTATCTGAATGGGGAAAGGGAAAGTTACTCAGCTGTGAAGCCCTACTTACTAAATTTGTAAATCGTCAGGCGAAAATCTGTGGTAGTCATACGAACTGATGAATAATTGCCATCGTTCTCTTCATTACCCGCGTAGTTTCCAGCATTAAATTTATGCATCGCTGATCGCTGCGCAAACCCGCAACGAACGAAAACTCCATATACTAAATTCCTATTCAGTTTTCCCCTGAGAGTGCTCGCCTTATATTGTTTTTATGTTGGTGGTTTTCCTTATATCTCGTACGTGACCTGCCTCTGGACGCAATTTGATGCATGGGCTTTTTTTTTTTTTTTTTTTTTCGTTTCGTTAAATAGAGGGTAGGCAAGAAGGAGAAGGTGCAACTGGATGCCGTCTTCTTCAAGTAAGTTCGCCTATTGCTTCAATCAATTGGAAGCAGACCTTTCCTGTTCTCGTGAATTGTTGATTTTCGCAGAACAACTTGCGGATCTGTCAAAATCAATAGTCGAACATGTTCCCAGAAACTTCTTCCCTGTTCTTACCTCGCAATCGACACGAGTTTGTCGTCGCGTTTAAATTGCGTCATCCACCATTTTCATCTAATTGGATTCCGCACATGTGTCTGCCTCCGCGGTTCACAGTACAGGGTGCCACCCTTATTTTGCGTTATTCATTTTTTATTTATTCATTGCAGCAAGCTTTTCAAGATACTAAAGGTGGTGATTCCAGGATGGACTTCACCTGAAGTACGTATTCGAGCCTCCACAAACCCATGAATAAAAAATCATCCGCTGTTATTTTCTATTAATTAACTATTAATTATATTTTAATTGCAGGCGGCGTACATGTTCTTGGTGGCTTCCTGCCTCCTGATTCGAACCTACGCCGACATGTGGATGATCAACAATGGCACATCCATTGAAAGGTAAATTTAATTTCCAGGGTCGCATCTTAATTTGGAACCCGACATCGTTGCTAAATCAACTTAATATCTATCGTTAACAACAGATCCATTATTGGACACAAGAAAGGAGATTTTTTGAAATATCTCGGTGCCTTCATTGTAGCCATGCCTGTGGTGAGTTCCCACTTTTGAGTACTTGGAGCCATCCCTCAGATCTTTTAAGAAGCGAATCTATTACGTAATTCACTTGGTTTCGTTTCCGGAGATTTCATGATTCTCGATTTTTTTGCAGATTGCGTCCATCAACAATATTTTAAAGGTAAATATGGACAAGTTTGGCGACATTTTCTTAATATTTTTATTTGAAATTCCGACATTCTCATCGGTTTTGTATTTTTACTCTGTATTTTCAAATGTAGTACGGGATCAACGAACTGAAACTCAGGTTTCGACATCGACTTTGTTCACATCTGCTGGAAAAATACATGAGGCAAGTGATTTTGTCTTAACACTTCAAAATTCGTGATTAGAAACGCACCCGCACCAGTTTGTTTCTAATATCACAATTTTTTGTCAACAGCGAATTTACATATTACAAGATGAGCAATTTGGACAACCGAATTAACAATCCGGACCAGTTGCTCACCCAGGACGTCGAGAAATTTTCCGACAGCTTCGCCGAAGTTTATTCCAGTATTTGCAAGGTAAATCCATATTATTTCTTTATTTTTTTCTGGCAAAAAAGTGCACGACCCGGGGCTGCTCGCGGGTTTAAATTGTAATTGAAAATGATATTTTTCATTTTTTTTTTAAATGTTTCCTTGTTTGCATATTTGATTACAGCCGGTGTTGGATATTATAATTTATGTCGGTAAATTGACGTCCAGCTTAGGTGCACAGGTAAGAAAAACACCTACGCGAACATCGATAATGTTTGGTACTATTATTTTTTTTTGCAAAGTTCTTTTCAGTCGATTGTTTGTTAACATATCTGTGCAACTTTGCAGGGTCCCATTTACCTCATGTCCTATCTGGTAGTGGTTGGGTTGTTGCTGTCCAAAATTAGACGGCCGATTGGTCGACTCACGGTGGTTGAGCAACGCATGGAAGGGGAATTTCGATACGTCAACTCGCGTATCATCGTCAACAGGTACTTAAAAGTTTTTCGCTACTATCAGGCATTTATTTGTGTTTAATTGACATAAGGTTATTGTTCAAACTTGGCAAAGGAAAATTGTATGCTTTTGGCACTGATCAGAAATCGAAAGTCACTTTCGGGCAATAACAGCTAGTGAAGTGGTAAATCCAAATTTTGATTGTGGATGGCTTTTCTTTAAAAATATATGTTTGACTAGCTAGTTTTACAGGATCTTTCTAATTGAAAACTTATGCATTTTGTAGCGAAGAAATTGCGTTCTACCGTGGCAGTAAGCGAGAAAAGACGACCCTGGATTTGTCATTTCAACAATTGGTTAGTTCAAAAGGCTACTTTTTGAATAGAAATGCTCCAGTTGGTGATGTGCTTATTAATTTTATGTTAATTTGGTTTCCCCCCCGCCAGATAAATCATCTTAGGAAATCTATTCAATTCAAATTTTTCATAGGGATGTTTGAAAGCGTCATTGGAAAGTGTAAGTGCATTTTGCATATTTATTTTATTTTGTTATTCAATTGGTATTTGATCACAATACCATGAGAAAACATCGAATCGCCATGTGTGCAACGATCCCGGGTTCGATTCCCGGCTTGGGCTTTTGTTATTTGATTCCGAGGTACTGGTGAAAATCTGTCCTTCCACAATTGCTCAAACGATTAGAGGGGTACAGAATCTCCTGTTGTTACAGTGATGACTATAATTGATTGTCAATAAAAAGAAGAAAAATAAAGAATCCTTATTTTCTTAAATTTGTTAATCATTTCGCCAATTCTTTTCTTCAGATTTTTCGACTGTGGTTGGCTACCTGGCCATCAGCCGTCCGTTCCTCGATCCGAATCATCGGTTCACCGCCCTCTCGCACAACGACAGGCTCGAGGTAGGTCAAGCAGTAATTTCGTATTTGTCTATCGCGCGTCAGTAGAGCTGCTCCACTCACGAACTTGTATCCGTTCGATCTAGGATTATTATCGAAGCGGTCGAATGCTGCTCAAGCTGGCCGAGGCCATTGGACGACTGGTGCTGGCCGGTCGCGAAATGACGAGATTGGCCGGGTAAGCAAAGATGATCGCATTTGTACGTATTTGAGAGTTACTGGTTAGTTTTTGATAGTTTGACTAGTGATGTTAGTACTCGATGTGGTAACTGAGAGAAATCAACTTGACGAGAATTAGGAGCTGATGACTTATTTTCTGTCATTACCCAGTTTCACGCATCGTGTGAGCGAGCTCATGAAAGTTTTGGACGATCTGAAGAAGGGTCGCTATGAGCGGACCATGATTTCCGATCAAGGAAAACCAGGCACCAGCGGTATGGACACACTTCCGACTTTTAACAATCTCCTCTGATATTTTGTTATCTTTCATCTCTGATATCTTTCAACAAGAAAATTTGGATTAAATGATTATCGATTTATTTTGTGTAGGTACCAACGGAACCAGTGCCTCCGGTAAATCGGATCTCATGCCCGGAAGAGGAAGAATTGTCTTTCAGGATAACGTTATCAAGTTCGACAACGTGCCGCTAGTCACACCGAACGGAGATGTTCTTGTTAGAGGCCTTAATTTTGAGGTACGTAGTGTCAAATTGGATATTGGTAAATTGTGATACACGGGTCAAGAACTGACTTGAACAGAACGACGAACTTGTGTGTTGAAAAAATAAGAAAGTAAATGTTTTCTTGTTTTTGTTCTTGTGTTCGGAAAAACATGTTCTTGTTTTTCCGAACATATGATCAACATTTTTTTTTTATATTGTAATATCTAGGTTCGTTCTGGTATGAACATGCTAGTATGCGGTCCAAACGGCTGCGGCAAGAGCAGTCTGTTCCGAATTCTCGGCGAAGTGAGTATTTCTCTATCCCTCTCTTCACGAATTGCGATATATTTGAAACGAACGTCTTGGTTGATGCTACTATTTAATTTTATTTTGCAGCTCTGGCCACTGTTTGGCGGTGTCCTCGTCAAGCCGGAAACGAGAAAGTTGTTTTACATTCCGCAGGTTGGTCTAATCCCACTAGTCGCAAAATAACTAAATATAAAATTCATTGACTTTTTATTCTCTGTGAACGACGTAAACATAAAATTCATTGAAATTTAATTCGATGCGAGCTGTGAACGTAAAACCGGTTTTTTTTTTGTTTCAGCGACCCTACATGACCCTGGGCACACTGCGCGATCAGGTGATCTATCCGGACACGATTGAGGATCGGCGGAGAAAGGGAATCAGCGACGCCGACCTGGTCGAGTTCTTGGACATTGTGAGTACTGTTGGATTAACTGGGGAAATAGGAACAAAAATAATTAACTAGATGATGTTTGTGGCGAGGGGGTTAGGCCAGAACTATCTACATAAATGGTTCTGGTAAGGCAGGGAAAGGTAACAATTTCGATTCCACCGCGTTCTTATGTTCTTGTGTCGATGCAGGTGCAATTATCCTATATTCTGGATCGAGAAGGCGGCTGGGAGGCCGTGCAAGACTGGATGGACGTTCTCAGTGGCGGAGAGAAACAGCGTATTGCGGTTGGTTTAGTTCATTTGTCTTGCTCAATTTGTGCCGTGGATTTCGCCAAAATTAAAATGTGGCCCATTTTAACTTGAACTCTATAGTATCGATACTTGTCGAATTTTTGACGAATTCCAATTCTGCCAAGTTTGTCAGTTTCATGTTAGAAAAATCAAAAATGTTATCTTTCTCAAAGAGATTCTCAAATTTGCCATCTCTCGCTTTCAGATGGCGCGCCTCTTCTATCACCGACCTCAGTTCGCCATTTTGGACGAGTGCACCAGCGCTGTAAGCGTGGACGTGGAGGGTTCCATGTATCAGTATTGTCGAAAGGTGAGCGCGTGGGTCTCGTGTTTCCTATTGTCTGGTTGCGGAAAATTCGGCCCGGTCCCATTAAATGCTAACTCTTTTCTCTTGTCTTAGGTTGGCATCACGTTGTTCACCGTGTCGCACCGCAAATCACTGTGGAAGCACCACGAGGTGAGATTATTGTTCATAATTGCGTCGCGTCATTTGTTAAACAAATTAGTTTATACATATATATACGTATACTACATCTTATTACATGTATATCTATCTGTATTCGTTTCGCTCGCTTAACTGATCAATCCATTTTCTTTTTCTACGTTTCTAGTATTATTTGCACATTGACGGAAGAGGTTCTTACGATTTCAAAAAAATCGAGGACGACACGGTCGAGTTTGGCTCGTAATGTCACAAATCTTGGTCCGCGACGTGCTATTCGCAAATTGTCACAAGAGGAAAGAATGAGGTGTGGATTTTTTTTAAACAAAATGTATTTATGCCGTGCATATAAAACAGTGTGCGATTGTCAATTGGGGGGAATTTTTTAACCTTGCACCTAAAGGAACACGCATAATGACGCGACTTTCACTGTGATATGTAATCACATGTTGTGATGGCCTCATGAACAAATCACGTTTCTTTGTTGAAATACAAGTGCTTGTAATTTTGTCAGTTGCTGTTTCTTGAGAAGAGAAGGGGGGGGGGACT